>DWUN01004880.1:0-10333 GCA_018249975.1 Passova gellias | reverse complement strand
TTGCTGACGATTAAAACTTAAATGAACGTCGTAACTTCACCGAATCGAAAGTTATACTAAATGGAAATCTCGATACGCATCAAAATGGCGGGGCTGTGCCCTCCCCCGCGCGCGACGTGTCGTAGTCCTTACCTATCGTAATGAATTCTGTGATTCTTTAGCTATCCAGTGGTATAATTGAATTTTGGGTAGGGATGTTAGATATATAGCTACAATTCGAAACTGTATCGCCCGATTTTGTTATCATTCATTTTTTTGGATTGCCTCCCTATGGAAGTAATTTTAAAGACGTTATTCACGTCAAAATGTATTTTTGAATAAAAAGTGCGGCGACACTTTATATTGCATGATTAAGCACAAAAATAGAGAACTGGACCGAGATAAAAGCACCAAAAGCGCAACTTCGGTTCAGTACGAATTTAACTTAAAAATCGCAGCGTTACCCGCTCGCATCCATCAATGTCCGCCGAACAAGTTTTTCGTTGCATTTCCGTTGAAACGTCACTTCACTATTTTTGAGCAGACTTTCAACCAGTGTAATTTTGAATATTGGCTTTCGAAACAGTTATTTATCACTCGAATGTCAACAGTCTTGTTGCCAGTTTGGTCCCGTTTGTTTCATTTTCATTCGCTCAATTATTTATCTAGCTTTGCGTGTGTACATTTTTATCAGTTTGCATACGGCCATCACATAATAGAGTTTGCAGTTATTTGTGACGGCGTCTGACAAAATATACATGGACTGTAATCGTTGGAAATACTATTATGATGGCGCAACAACTTTTTACCTTGAAACGTTTTATAAATTTTGAAACAAAATGTAGCTAAACTCGGAATAACCTTCGTTTGGCTACGAGCTCACCTGATTGTAAGCTTCGTTTAGTCCACGGCGTAGCACGCTTGCCTAGTCATTATTTTCTTTTAAAGTTGCAAATTCTAAGTATCGGCTAAACAGGTTCTCTTTTGCATTTATTGTCTTAGACAGTCGTGAAAAATTATTCGTGAATTAATTGTATCAGGTGTTACTTTGTGGAAATACATCTTATTAAATTAATCTCAAACTATTTCCAAAAACTCTCGAATATAACATGTGATGGTTTATAATGAGTATGGATTTACTATTCTGTCTAAAGATTGCCCTAAAAACAAAGTAGGAAATTTGGAAGCGAACTGGGAACTTCGCGTGACAGTAGTAAATCCCACTGTAGGTCCTAGGTATGGTTACACCCAACGTATGCACATATTAAGCTGCAATAAATAAAACAGTAATAAGTAGGTAATAACAAAAACATCCTTATAGAACCTACCTGTCGCCTACCTCAGTTTTGAAGCACTCTCACTATACTTACTATACCATGCAGTACTCCACCACGCTGTTCCAGTGCGGATTGTCGAATAAAAATTAAACAACCGAGCGCCATTTGAGTATTTTATCACTCAATAATTTTATTCCAACGTGATTTATGGGAAATTTTGTCAAATAGCCACGCACTCTACGCCCATAAATATGTTTTCGACGTAGGTACGATTTTCATGTTTCTTTTAAATCAGGAATTACATTGCAATTTCTACTCGACCTTTATATAATTGGTCACATCAGGTGAGGTGTGAATTAATGCCTTTTGAGAGTAGTATTGAATGATTTTTAGATGTCATATTTTTTTTTTTTCATGTAGGTATCTATATTCAATTTGTAGCCAGATCATAATTTTGAATGGAGTAAATAATACTGACGGATTTCCTAACGCGATACGCTGTGAGTATTAAACTGAAAGGAAATTACCTTCGTAATTAAGTTCGGAAAACTTAATCTTTTAACATTCTAGCGTAACGACGTGCGGAAGAGAGAAATATAGAAATAGGTGTACATATTTAACACACGGTATACGCCGCGAAAATCTCGAATCGATACTGCGTCCATGGAATGGCCACTAGTGGATGTAATTTTACTTTATATAATATTATTTTTAGTGCAAACCCAAAAAATATCATACATTTTCAAACATGAAATATAATAAGAAGCAAAATATACAGCAATCAAACGGAAGGGCCGGTCGAAGAGAACTTCAAATCAACCAAACGATTACCTAGGAATGAAAAACACAATTTTATGACAGAAAATTAAAAACACTTTTTTTCAGGAATATTTAAACTTCCATTACTATCGAAAGATACTGCTGGAATCAGGTTGTATTTGTAAAGTGTGCAATGCAATGTAAATGTATATAGTAACGTATAATGTATATTGAATAATGTGATGGTAGTAAAGGTGGTAGGTATATTTATGGTATCTGATATTTACAGTAACACTATCGAGATATAATAGGTATGCCTTCAAATAATTCCTCTTTCAATAATAAAAGGCTAAAATACGCCTTAGCCCATTGCTATTTATGAACAATATTATTCACATGTCTTAAAGTACAAAGCATTCACTTCAATTACAAAGCATTTGCATATACATGTTTCATTTCATAGAAGTTATGAAACTACAATTAAGTATATCAAAATAGTGGAAGATTGACGATAACACATCTATTCCAATACCCACATCTGAAAAGAGATATTGACGACGTAAGACTTGTATAATAGTACTTATATACCTACAAAATGTACTGTGATAAATAAATACACAAGTAAGTACATATGAATGTTTTAGGTGGCGTGTTCTGCCAAACACGTGAACTTATAATTTGGTCGACCTTTTCAAGAAATTCATTTTACGTAGTTATTTATGAACTCGCGTGGACGGGTAATGTGCCGTGTTGGAACAGTTGTTTATTAACCCACTAAAATTACAGTCGCCTTTAAACCTTAAAATTGTTTGGACTTCTATAGTCTATTAATGGTAATATCCTGACATAAACCTCCTTTTTTATATGTTAAGAGCACCAAACGAACAGGAGCGGTCAAAAGTAGCTGCTGCCGTCCATTGTAGACGCTAAGTGGATGGATATTTGCCAACCGCTGACATGACTTTTTGAATTAGGACAGTAAGTGTCCATATTAGTTGTTAATAGGACTATTAATTAGTATTAATTGCTAACAGAACTACAGGTATGGGACTATTAGAACATTAGTCCACTTAAAACTTCCCATGGTGGGTGAAAATAAAACAACAACAACAACAACATACTATTCACGAAATTAACTTTCAATTGACGACTGGGAATTGGAGAAGCTTGAATTACGTCAATGAAAACCATACAAGAAGAAGCTACTACATAAAGCTGACACATGACAAGCACGAAAATTTTCAGGGAATGCATTGAAGCAACCCCATTCTATTATGTTGTAATTATTTCGCAGACTTTTCTATTTAATTTATCACTTCTAAATGGATAGTTTTTTTTTATATAATCCTCCAAATAATAAAAAAAATACTCACGTGCTCATGTGTACTTCCAATGGGCTGATATCATTTCACTCATAATAAGAGAAAATCCAATTTTAAGTGTGAGATAATAATAAAGGTTTATGAAAGAAATGACCTATTCGAAATGTTCAGCCAATGTCTACCTCAAGAACAGAACATCCAGTCAATTTCATTCCAGTCATATGTAGGTATAATGGAAAAAGGGAAACTTCAGAATGGAAGATAATAAGCCCTAAACTCGAATATGGACATCTTAGTTTTCTCATTTTTATATGTTGGCTCAAAAGTCTTATACAATCTCGTGTCGACCTTATAAGATATCAAAGGTCTAAAATCATGAAAATCGTTTATTTTTATTAATATCTCGTGTCTTAGATGTAAATGACATTTGAAGTTATTTTGAAAAGTAAAGAGAATAAAATTCAGCTACAAATACAGCTAAGTTACTTAATATAAATAGTTGAATTATTAAAAAACCTCAGTTACAAATTAATAAGTTATATCTATAAATATAATTTTTTGAATCCTCTGTCCGTTACATTAACGGCAAACTAAGGAACATTGCTCCCCTACTTTCCGACATTTTCGTATTAAACTACGGCCTTTTGCAGTTGTAAAATTATTTTATATTGAGTAGTTCTTTTAGTGCTGATAATATAAGTTGTTATCGATTCCAGACTTCCATTTTATATTTATCTTGCGTTTATAGTGTACATTGTATAATACTAGTCTCCGAAACAAGCGAATTGAAGTCAGTGTCCACGATAAACAAACGAAAAAGCATAATTCAACGTGAACATACTAAGAATTTTCAAACTTTGAATGAGCGCCCGTATTGGTATTTGTCAAGATGTTTGCTATTCCAAAACTTTAATACGCCAGTTGCGAATCCAACATATAATGTATAAGTTAGACTAAAACGACATACTCACTAGAGATAACAAAAATGTATTACCGACTTTGCATGTTGTGAATCACCGTGTCTCCGCGGCAATTTCTCCGCGTAATTTGTAGTGTGCATTAGACTCGTTATCTCTACCGGTGTCCCGGATGAAGCAGACTCTGGAGCCGGCTGTCTCCAACAAACAAACGAAGAGATAAATCAACGTCAGCACACCAAGTTTATCTCGCCTTCGAGCTTTGCCTCCGGACGTAAACGCGGGATGCTTTAATGTGTTTGTTCTAGCGAGGTGGAAAAAGTTTCACGGTATGCTGATACCGAACACTATCTGACTTAACTTCATTCATTATTTTAAATTGTGTTAATGTCTACAACGACGTGGTGGCTCCCGTAGTCGTGGGCGAATATTGTTACATTTATTACTCAGTTAGTTGAGAAGTACCTGATCAACTCACATATACTATCGTTCAGTTTCGTGACGTTGAAGAATGCGAGTATTAAATTTCATTATCAACACAGATCAGCTATTATTTATTATAATAATAACACTATTTTTTAAGCTCCGTTTATTAAACCTTATTTAATTAACAGATACCTGCGTATAAAGTATAACTTCAATTATTTTAGACCGTTAATTGAAAATGTAAGGAAACCTTAAGAAGGAATACCGGAACTTCTTATTCGAGGAGATTTACAAATTCAATATAATTATTTCATTATGATATGAATTCATAGAAGTACCGTTTTGTATAATTGTATATTTCGTAACGATTATATTACATTTTGTTTACCGTTATTATTTTTGCAAATTAATAGTCAAAAATTTATTGTTAAGGGACATCGATATTTGTTATAATAAATAATAAATAATCAATGTTTTCAATGAAGAAATGAACGCGCCTCTAAACGATTTCACTAATTAAACTACTCACGTCCATTTACATTATCTAGCTAATTTACAAATAGAGCAATCGACGACTGAATAATTTCCATCGGAAATGTCGTTTAACAAACTAAAATATTTATAATTACACCAAAGTTTTCATACAAAAAAGACTAGTCTAACTAAGAGATATAGGCTACTTTTTTCCCGAAAAAATATCTAACTTCCACGGGACAAATGTTTTAATCAAATAAGCGCTACAGATGGCCTTACAGACGCAATAATAGTACGACGGTGAACAAAATAAATTATCTTTAAATTAAATAATTTATTCTGCTCGGTTTCAGAGTCGAGAGTCTCCGAAACCTGCGTGTATGCATGAAGAGAGTGATGAATGTAGATGAAGCGTGTCAGGTTTGCAAGGACAGAAATATTTGGCACTCGATGCTGTCTGCCTACCCCGTAAGGGACCTGGCGTGATGTTATGTATGTATGTATTCTACTCGGTTTTTAGTCTGACAAAAGATATACATGTGACCCTCCTATCAAGTGGTCTAATGACTTAAGAACTACGGCGGGAAAACGCTGTATTCCGAAGGATAAGGACCGGGTGGAATGACGCTAATTATTATGGGAGGTCTATATCTAGCAATGGATTTCTTAACGCTTGACTACGTTATTTAAAAAAAAAACCTGATGGGTTGATAGCAGTGTCAAATTTTCTTCAGGATTGGTTTGGTAAGATTAATGTTTTATTGCATTTCTTTTGTTGTGGGATATATTGATATAGGTAATATTTTTGATAGAATCCTACTTCGAATTTATTTTCGAAAAAAATAAGGATAATCTGATTTAAGATCCAACTGTCTTTATTACTATACCGCACTTCTGTTCACTGCTTAGTTACTACATGCGAATGAGATATTAATAGTTCGTGTCAGTAATAAATAATTGGCCAGAAAAAGTTCATGAACCGTATGTAAATTAACCTTTCTATTGAAATACTATAGCGGATTTGATATATATATATATATATTGCGTGAAGAACCCTTACTACCGAGATTAATATACTTTAGTAATAGATACTGTACTACAGTACTATACGAATGATTAGATCATTTATGTAGAGCTTCCTACCGCCAAAAAGTAAACGTTTGCAAAGCAAAAAATTATTTTTAACGGAGAATATACATACATAACATCGTTGCCAGGTCCCTAACGGGGTAGGCAGAAAGCTAATAAATGTGATAAACGCATAACAGTTCAATGCCATTAAATCTTACCATCTCCAAAACGTACACTAGAATAAATGCACAAGTATACCTACATAAGTAGTCCGCATTGTGTACAATAATAACAAATGTGTTACTTGAATGATTTCCCTTTAAACTTTTACTGTAGCTTCCACTTTTAGTTCCAAGAATTCTTTGAGAGGACGTAGCAACCTAAGTGAAGATTTTGTATGCTCAAGAAATATGTTGAATACTTCTGCGCGAAATATTTCTGTTATGTATAGATGTTACCATATTTAGTTTTCTTTATCAGTGGTTTTTATAATTTCAATGTTTTTTTTATATGATCAAATAAAATTTTATTTTTTTGGTGTAATAATCCATTTCAACAAATACATGTATTACAGTTAAATTATACATTCGTAAGATTAAAATTTACTGGTATAAGTTTTATACAAAATAGAGCTTTTTCTATATGCTACGCGAAAATCACATAAATATCCTTGACAAACTTGAACAGGCTACAAGATTTCGTGGTTTGTGGCGAGCTTTTCGAAAATTCCTACTTAATTGAGCTCACAGAGAGAAAATAAAATCGTACCCCATTATTTTCTGTTTCCGAACAAACATACGAAGCAAAAATGTACAAACTGTGTTTTTAAATTTCAACTAGTGTAGTTTACAGAATGCTCTTTTATTATCGGTTGCTAACAACTTTGTGAAATTTAAATTCCCGCCATGAAGAAACCAAAAGTCTGTTATAGTGAGAGCGCAGTTCTTTCTACCTCTGCGCTGTTTTATTCATATAATAACAATAATGATGATAGTTCCCCTAAATATATTACTACATTATTTGAGGATCGCAAAAGCCTAAATAGCTTTTTATAAACGTTAATTATTTGTTCCATTACATTGACTGTTCTTCTAGATACAAGCTAAAAGACATATATAATATCATCATACATTTAACTGATTATATCTGTATCTATCAAAACGGTAATAGAGACATTCTATACTGCAATCGTTGACGACGCAAAATTTACAGAATTGAAATGAACATAGTACAAATACTTTAAATAAATATAAATATGGCAATAAAACGGTCTTTGAAATGTTGAAAATTAGATGGCCAGTTCAGTGGACATTGTCCAAACGAACGACATGTCGTGCTATTGTTAATTTTGCATTTCAGCGCTGTTTTTATTCTTGGCTAGAATTTCCATAGAATCGGGAAAGACCTTTTTTTTAGACATACAAAAGGTTCTTATTCGATTAATTGTTTTGCTCTTGTTATTGTGTGATGTTTTGAATTTTAGTGAAATAGTCCACGCTTATCGTTCGCTCCCTCAGAATGGGTCTAGTTGATCCAACAATTTTACGTACACTTTATTGTTTCGTCGACGACCGTTCGCTCCGTCGAACAATTTAAACCGAACGTAGTTAATAGGACTTTACGGCTGAAATATGTTGAATAATTTATTTGGAATTTCTCTTCACGAATGACATGTAATGCGAACTCGAATAGACGTTTATTTCTCCGCGTGAGTACGAAATAAAAACTGTTCCATCGTCTGTTTGTTGAAAATTGTATCATGAAACGGAATTGTTTTCTCACATTTCTATTTTTTTGTTTCTTTTAGACGTAATTTAAGACGACATGAGGAGACAAAGTCGCGTTTTAGAGAAAGAAATTGTACTTTCAAGACAAGACTGCTCCAATTGTTTAGTATTTTTAGGCTTGTCTTTGGAAACGAAAGTTATTTGTATCATTCCATTTTGCAAATTCATCACTTACGGGTTTAAAGTAATCATTTATTTTTAAAAATAGTAATAAAAATCTATCCTGGACATATTTCTAGGAAATTAACTCACCCCGTTATCAAATTATATCCTCTTTTCATTCCAAACTTCACTGAAATCACACCAAGCAGTTATTTGGTTTACAATAAATTCGTATATTATTACAACGATTACATTAAGATTAAGAAAGACTAAGATAATAAAGACATATTAATGATTAAATTTCATTTGGTTATGTTTTACTTGTTTAGTGTGCATCGAAGTACAATAATGAACTATTCGAAAGCAAACCTGAAAGTACTTGCCACGTAACATATTGTACACACGTATGCCAACAATATTGCAAGCTGCGTCAAAAACAATGCGCACAAAGAAATGCTAGCAATCGTACAGCCTGCCAACAAGTCTGCACGACATTACTCATTCCGAAGCACCGACATAAAACCTCCGTCGTGTAGGAACTGGGACTATAATCAATGGTAACATCTAACTTGCGTGAAGTCATTACACGCGTAAGGAGCGATGTCTTAGTGTTAGCTTAATTAGTTAGAAATGCTTCTGCTCTCAAAACTATCCAATTTTCAAGCACCTGTTCAATGTTTCCTTAAATTGCGTAATGTATTTTTGTACTGAAAATTTTTTGGCAGCAATAAGAGTAAATTTTTAAGGTTAAACTTCATGCGACGTATGATACCTATGTGACGTAACGGGCGCCATGTCACGGATGGGATGATGATATAATGGTTCGAGCTCAAAGATATCGTCGGACAGATCCAATAGAGCCAAGAATTGCGGGAGCCTCATAATAAACAATTATTTTACCAATAAGAATACCGCCATCTTTTAAGAGGCCTAAAAATAGCTATAATGTATAACATCGAAATAACATTGAGGACCAGCAAATGCAACATAATTATATTAACAAATCTTGTCAATCACCTTTAAAAGGTTTAGATAGGGCATCCATAGTAGCCTTCATGTGCTAGAGAGCCATCGACATGTAAGTTATGTTTGACAGGGATTTAGAATTAAATGAGAATGAAGAACACGCAACTACCAATCATTACGACGGTCTGTAACATTTCAGAACAGTTGTGAAAAGGTTGACTACTATTATAAATCAGTAAGTTACTTAAGGTCCCTCAGAAACACGATACAATGGAAAGATTCATGAATAATATAACACAATAGCCCGTTCGCTCATAATGGATTCTCCAAAAACTATGAGATGTACAAACATGAATTTCGACAGGAATGTTTTTTTAGTTGGCTTGAATACACGCTCAATATGAACGGACTTTACATAAAACATCACCCAGGAGACTGATCCCACATGTTTTCCAACTAGCAATCGTATATACTGTAAATATGGTGCGATTGTTCCACTTACAACATACATAGGTATCCTAACAACCAGCCAAACAATGATCTATACTGCCAAAGTGACAAACGTAAGTATATAGTATGATTGTTTAATAGATTGTCAAAAGTTTAAGGTTTAAACCTTAAGTAACTTATTTTTTTTCATTTTTGTACATACCATTTTTATAACAGGTTGGATTATCGTAAACGGTTACGATAGTTGGAGATAACTATGTCGTAGCCCTTGACGGCCGCCTCGAGATACACGACAAATATGTTCAAACCTTTAAACTTTAAGCAATGGACTGGTCTCTTGGTGGAGCGGTTAGAGACTCGGTAGAGCGTGGAGACAGTATTCAAAGAACTTTAACATTATTATCAATTTACTGAAGCAACCTTCGAATATAAACTGTCGTTAGCACAATTAACTCTCTCTTAAAACTCTCTACGCTTGTCTTGTAAACATGAAATAGTGACATCTACGATGATTTGTTTAAGCGCAATATACTCGTACCTACCGTCTTATATAATAGGTACTCTTCAATACAGTTGTGCTTATCAACTTTTTCCTTTTTACAGGTAACGAAAACTACGTATAATTTGTGACTAGAAATTTGGAAAACTATATTCTTACCAGGTAACTTAATATTAACAATCGTGGACTAAGTTTGGAACATCGTTTGAACTTGTAGTGTCGTAATAGAGCATATTGTACAAGGAAAAGTCTCAACTTGTATCTAAAAGTGTCTCCGAGGGACGCAAAAAGATGTCATCGCAAA
>DWUN01004879.1:0-10334 GCA_018249975.1 Passova gellias | reverse complement strand
GTAGTTTAAAGTCCTAAGTATATACATAGACGTACAAGATTACGATATCTATTATTGTTCATAATAATTCCCCAAGTAAAAGTTGAAGATGAAAAAATAAGTGACAAGCGTCGGCGTGCTTTCATGTCGCTCCTCTCGTTTCTTCTCAACTCTTTTGCTTATAGTAGTTCTCTTTTTTTCATAATACTTAGACGAAACAGGTCATAAGTCGAAGTGACATTTTTAACAATACAGATGAAATGTTTTCGTATGGTAATGATTTATGTGTAAAACCGTCAGTGTGAGAGCTTTTTGGAGGGCATTCAGCTGTAATTTATACATTGCAAGCTTTTGAAGGTGAACTTCGAACGAGTGGGGAAACAATGGAGTATTTAATCCTACTGTATATTAAAACTAGCTGCCTGAACATTGCAAGCAAAATATCCATCAAAAACAATGTAACACCGTATCCTGTTATACCATTGCCCTTTCTAATTCCTCGAAAGTGGAAGTATAAATATATGGACCAGTAAATACACAAGCAAAAACTAAAAACAAATACAGAAGTTATAATTTACGAACGGTTGTCCATAAAACCGTTGACGGTGCAGAAATGTCGCCAGTAATAAAGTTCGACAAAAAGGCGACATTTGAAACAAAAGTTATTTGGTAATTTTATGAGGGGTAATGATTTTTTTGAAATTCTAGTATCAAGTGTGCTCAGACACCTCTCTTGACAATAGATTGTTTTTATATTTAATTTTATTATTAAAGCCGAAGTAAATAAAAGAAAAAACTAATAGATAGCATGTACGTTGTGTAATACATGGTGTGTACGTGTACATCACGGCAGAACGTTAGAAAAAAGCCATTAAGACAAATAAAATAAGACATTACTTTGCAAATCCGAAACAAGCGCTTAACATTAATCTCAATCTCATCTTCTCTTATCTAAACGGATAATCAATAAAGTCGATTGTGCCTACAATAATGAGTCTTTGAGAGAGATACAAAGTGCATCTCTTATATCCACCGACTAAAGACATTTATTGACGGAGAAATTTAAAATGTGATCAATCATCAGGTGTTTTCTATTCGAATTAAGATCAAGATCATTTGAAGAATGACTCAAATGAGACAATAGAAGAAGTCGTGACAAATTATTTATAAGAACTGGACAAACTTTCTATGGATTCAGTCCTTGACCATTACAGAATGTTTAAATAAGCAAGGTCTTCTTATTAATGAAAGGTTTCGAAATAATAGATTTTTTATAACAGTCTCTAGTTCCGACGCGTGAGGATAAAATATTGTTATATGGACGGCAATAAACAAGCTTTTAGCCGTATGATTTCTTCATGATTTTATGACTTTATGGTCTGTTTCGTCCCTTAAACATAGTGAGAAGTTCTTCGGTAAATCTTTATAGTTTCACATGATTATCGGTTAACTAATTAAACGATAATCATCTGCTAAAAAGTTTACCACATTGTGGGCTGATAAAATTGTATTATGGACATTTAAAAATGAAATATAAAACTTTGAACGTAGTTGGTACACGCTGTTTTTGTTACTATAGATGTCAACTTAATAAATAATTATACATATGTATATATTAATTTCAGACTAATTATTCAATTTTAAAAACATAATAATATAACAGTCTAGAACAACGAACATAATAAATTTAAGAACTAATCCAAATCAAGTAAATAAGTACTTAGGGTAGACAATGATAATATGACTAGAATGATGTCAAAGATAGAAGTATGACTGCTGATGAAATATAATTAATACAATTAAGACAATACATTAGTTGTAAATTCTTTTTATTTAATGAAAGAAAAGTAATAGAATGCAATAGCATACATAGATAACTCCCTAATTTCAGCTGAATACAAACCAATGTCAAATTTCATTAAATTTGTAACGGACGTAACTTAACGATTCAGCTAATGATAGAAACTACCACATACTTTCTATATACTTATGTGAACATTGTTTATCAAACAAAATTTAAAACAATAAGCTGGTAATAAAGAAATTTAGTTTACCTACTAACCAAATTACAAATACAAAGCGCACTGAAACTGCGCAACAGAAAATATTCTGGTTAATTTTGAATATCTTACCTTGGAAAGAATATCCTGTGAAGTAAGGAGTCATGTTCAACGTTGACACAGCCATTGACGTTGGGGAGACGATTGATAAATGTGGCGATACGTAAGTACGGTACGAAGCACTAAATCAGTCCTATCACATGCAAAAGTCCGAGGTGATCACAAATTCAGTTCGACACTGTCACAGGTTGCACGTAGACATGATTACGTAAAAGGAAACTGCGTGTGTCTAATCCGTGTTACTTTGAAGACAGCTCAGTGGCCACTGACGTGTGATGTAAAGATGTATTTCGACTCTCAAGTGTAATCTTTCACAATCAGCGGTGCAACAAAAAATGGTCAAACTGGCCGCCTCCACAGCCTTCGATACCACTACACCTGATCGTCTGTCTCTTTCTATTGGTGGCGCGACTAAACCGTATGGCGGGTCGCCAGCCCCAAATATTCCTTTCAAATCACCAATTTCTGTTTCCAGCCATTCGTTGAAGGTTGTTTTACTGTATTTTGTATCTGAAAACTACTTCACACGAAAAGTGGGCAATTTTGTTACAGAAATATGGTCACTGTTTTGGTCGAGTTGAAGCTGCGGGCACGCCGGTGTGCAAACGAGACAACACGAAGCGTCGGATCCGGTATCTTCAAAGTGAAGAGCGCTTACATTTAACAATGTGTGAGTCGCGCCTGAGTCGGTGCTGCGTGACGAAAAACATGAGGCGTGTTGCCACGAAGATCTATGCCTACAGCGGTTTGTGATTGGTCAAAATTTGTCCGGGGCGGGGTTTTATACACACTACGAAACTAATATTAATGCACTAGTGTGAGTTAATTGCATTATCGCTCTGTTCGTGTATCCATACAATTTGGACTGTTTTATAATTTTTCAGTATTCCTAACTATTACGTCGGAAACCTTTATTGTTTCAGTGGAGTTAACCCACTTATGGACTTTTGACATGCTAGGTCATAGTTACTGTACATTGTATAAGCAACTTTCTTATTACCTGCATATGATAATTATTCTCCAATTTATCATAAAATTAGGTTAGCATTTAGACTTGTGCTAAGGGCATATTTTTCTAACGGACTGTAATGTTATACCTATTGTATGATTCTAAAATTGAGTTAACTGGGTTATGAAATAAGTCTTAGCTGTTAGGTGAATACAAATGAATTTGTAATAAATCTTAATTACAAAGCAAATTATATCCATAAGTCTAAAAACTTAAAAAAAATAATGAACTGTAATTACAATCTTATACTACTTTTCATAGCAGCACCACTTACAAATTTGTTATTTTCAATTTATTGATGCTATTTAAGTACCTACAATTTATTAGTTATTGGCAAAGTTATCTTTAGAATCATTTTTAACCAGGTTTATTTGAAAATTTTTACTTAAAATGATATTTCAAAATAGTGTTTTGTAATTGTACACTTTTTTTTAGATTAAAGTGCATAATATTTTAGTTTTTTGGTAGCCTTGTTATAGCTACAATTATATTTATTGACATTGATAAATATATTGCAAAATTGATGGATACAAAATAAAGTATTTATATTATACTGATCATATTTTTCTCTCATTTATTTCTCCTCCTCCATCCATTTCATCTTTTCCTGTAATGTCCATACCTAATCTATCTATTTAAAAGGTACCTACTTATAAAACGTAACAGGGATTTCGCCATTTACCAAATTATTAGGTAAGTAAGTAAACAAGCTATAGATTACTGTGAAAATTTCACTATCCAAATAAATAATTAAAAAAGAGAGAGCCTTTGACTTATCTAAGTAAGTAAGTAAGTTAGATATAGGGAATCTCTACATTTACCAAATAGGTGGCCAGCGACTAAATTTACTGAAGCCTCACGTATCCCGTTGTTCAAATTAAATGTATTTATGCACCTAGCTCTTACAATACAATACAACAAACATATCCTTTATTGTACAGCATAATTAAGAGACACAGAGATACATACCTACACAAGGAGACCGAGAGACATAGGTAGTATACCAAAGTCAATCTCATCACTAAGAAGCGCTCTCTACCAGACAACCTTTGGGTACCTACTGGTTAATTGCAGAAACGAGGAGAAAAGGAGTAAAGATTTACGATTATGAGAATTATAAGTTTAATTTTTTATTCATTCTAAGATTAACCACGTATGATGTCAAAATGCCTACCCACATTTGCTTTGACGAATTCTAAGTTATATTCATTAAAACAAGCCATATAGAAATAGTTCCTTTAAAAATTCAACCCTACTGGGCGGGAACCATGCCCAAACAGGAATAAAAATAGAATAATCGAAATATTAAGAACGATAGCATCACATATCGCATTCGTTCTACAAATTGCGACATATCTTTCTTGTAAGCAAGATTCCGTAATATTTTTGTGAACTGTCTGAAAAATCTCAAATGAAGTCTCAAAAATTTACGACATTTACAACGACTAAAACCGATTTAGCGTTGATGAGTGTATGCGCTCCCTTAATCGTATCATTGATTGTAAGTACTCAAAGTCAAACAAGGTCACAGTTTCCACGTTTCATAACCGTTAATTAACAGTCAGTTAATAATTTAACTGAGTTTCCCACAATTAACAGTAGGTACGTTTAAGTGATATCGCTTCAAAACCGGATAATGGCTTTAAGCCTTCATGATTAGAGATTTACGTAGCGTTAATGGGTACTTAAGGTTTCAAGTTCATTTTCAAACAGATTCTACTTGTGTTAAAAATATTGTGTTATTGCGATTCGTTCTCTTTTCATAAGTGCAAAAAAATCTTAAACCCGGTCTATATTTTACATTTGAATTAGGTGCTCATCAATTAACTATGGCGGTTTTATAAGAAATCCTGTAGACTCTGCCAACATTTACCGACTGTATAAGTTATAGGTCCAGGAAAACAATTACATTGAAGTACAATCCGAGTCAATCAAGTGCTCTTCTAACTTTGAAAAGTTGATTAAAACGCCAGTGCACGTGTGCACTCTCAACCGCGATCAAAACATGTCTGTCCTAGATACGTTTCAACAAACGCGGAGTATCCTCAAATGATTCCAATTTTTCAACATATTTCTGCCCTGCACTTGCATTTCTTTTAATCTTGCACTTTTTACCTTCACACTTCGAAAAACAATACGATCGTATCACCAAAGTAGATAAAGTTATCAATAGCTGTAGTTATAATTATTGATATGAACTACCAAGATCTAATTTATGGTAACATTAGCCCATCAGTAAAATCAGGAAATATATTTTATTAGATTTACGAATAGGTAGGTACTTGACCTTTTCAGCCTTGTAATTACAATCCACTTGAGACATCCACACAATAGTGTAAAACAATGCGGTCGCCAAACACGAAGCAATACTGGTTGACTCATTAACCTTGGGTTGTGTTGGCAACATTTTAATTAAAAACCAACGAACGCCTCGCCGATCTCGCCCAGAAAACCCTTAAATTGTTAACGGCTCTACACAAATCTATTAGGCGTTCGTCAACTTTGTCCCAACCTTGAGCTTAATTTCTCTAGAATATTTCGCAACAGATACTCGTTAGCAGCGTATTTTGTATATTTTGAATCATTAAGTATCTATAGTCATAAATAAGACGATTAATTAAAATCTTCTTTTGGGATATCGGTGTTCATTGTAGCCGAACAATTGTATTGATACATACATATAGAACTTGGACAGAAGTTTGTTGCACCCACCGCAGCACCGCATTCAAATGCTAAAAATCGAAGTGATAAATAAACTGGTCATGACTTCACGTTTGTGATAACGCATTACAGAGTACTTTATAATATATTACATATTAATGAAATCCTGCTAGATCTGCCTATCGAAGGTTAAGAAATGGAAATATTTCATAATTACGAGATACCTTTTTGTGAATACTTGCAATGCATATCATATTTAATTCAAAGACAATCGATAATGGGTACATTTTGGATTGGATTTGGATTGATTTTTGGAAATTTACAAACATTCGAAACAGTGCAAGTTATTTACCGTAAATGTATATTTTACATAAAATAAATTTAAATGGCTAATAACATGCCAACAATTTAAAAAAGGCACGTAGGATATTTTAGCAAGCAATTAACACGATGGCTCACACTTCACGCTCTATAAGAATCTTCATACGAGCGACGCGGTTTGTGTGACAGCAAAAAAAGCGTGAAACTCGCGCTGAAACCGTTGCGTTTACGCTTCAGGCCCCATTGCGAGCCAAAGACGCCGCTGAAAATATATCCACATAGGCCGCACACGACGACAAATCTAACATTTAACTTAGAATACATATTGTTTATTCAAAACCAGAACAAATTAGGGACACGCATTTCTATTACTATCTGTGTCATCTCTACTTTTTTATTTTGTTTGTTGTAGAGTCACGACCGGTACTCGGTGACTGGACCATAGCTACAGAAATTGATATTAGGCAGTTGCTACAGGTTCGAGACTTAAAATATTTTTCTTCCGGTTACCGAACAGTCTGACTTTGGAACAAAACTAACACCAATACATAGAGACAGTTAAAAATATATCAACCGTATTTTGTACCCTAAAGCATACATTATTGTTCCCTTCAGTTGATAGAAAATTCATAACAAGATAAAGTTAGCACTTCTAATAGGCAGATTACAAACAAGACTAAATTTGTAATGACTTAAACATATCAGCATTCCATTTTTTAATAACTCGGATAGTTTTCGTATATAGTGTAACCAAGTTTATTTATGAACGGTAAGATAAGATATAACTATAATGATATCAATGTTGCATTGCAATTGAAATCCAAAACGTCTGAGATATAAATTTATCCGGTTAGAGATTGCTGACAAAAGTGTCTCTGGAACGTGGAACATAGTGTTCAATTTTTATCACAGCCTTCGTCACGTTTTTATTGTGTAAGATATAATGAGTTTCTTCTCATCTTGCGAATAACTTTTACGACTTCAAGTTCACGTCTTTCGTGATCTATTGCTTATAGAGCACTGTTTGAACTTTATAACAGTCGTATATTTACATACGTCTTATGAGGTACGTACTAAGACCGCCAATAAAGAGCATATTGTTCCCAGTGTTATATATCTTGTAATAGTTCGATAAAATACTGTAATCTTTGGTATTCGTTCTTCTCCGACGACTATGCCCAGTGCGCTATAACATGGAGTTCTATATAAAAAAGCTCTACCAGAATCCTTCAGGGCTGTACGAGCTCGTATAGCTAGTTACCACTTACCTCTAGGATTATTTAGAACAGTTATTTTTTTAACCATTTGTAATTCAAATTATATCAATGAAAGATAATTATTACAAAAGATAACAAATATAAAAACATTTTTTTTATAAACCTATCAAATATAATAAGACCATTTCAACTGCCTACTGTACTTATAATTGACTTGGAATTTAAATAGAATGAATTAATAAACAAGGTCTTGCAAAAACTTAAGCTAAGCATCTAAATAAGAATTGTATCAAACCAGAGCCCGGCGAATGAGTCATAGTGCGAAAATAAACTACAATAAAACCGTAGTGTTGTCTCGTTTGTTACACAGAACGTAAATCAAATAGAAATACCAGACGCCATTAAGGAACATCGGTATAACATAATTTGTATTAAAATGTAATAAAACAATATTACACCTCCGTAGAACTACCACTGCTTTATAGCTGAAACAGGACCGCAAAAAATACTATAAGCACCACAAAAACATATATTTTGCCTGTTTTGTCCGATTTTGTCGATTAAAATCATATTGTTAATATGGATGTCGAAGTGAATATGAATAATGCCCACATATCACTTCTGTTCCACGGTTATTCTATGTTTTGATACACGAGCTAATGAGAGCGGCGCGCGCGCCAAAGAGGCGATAAATTATAACGCGGATGTGTCGACGTCCACGCCAGTATCAGCTAATTGCCGATTTTCATCCGAACAGGTAATGAGAATTCTCACTTTTTTATATGACAGAAGTGGCTAACACGTTTGAATATTTAAAAACATTCATCAATATTAAATAGAACAAAAATCGTATAAATTTTGTCACAGAATTGTTGCAAGGATCACCACTACCACTTTATTGCAAACTAGTTGTTACTCGACTTTCCTATGGCTCAAGTGGAAACAAAAATTTTTTAAACATAAAGAGAAGCCTCACACTGTCACAGTCTCTCGAATTTATAAAACCATTTAAAAGTATTTTTACGTTATGATCGAACGAACAAAGAGACAAGATTTCAAAAACTATTTTTCAAGATCTACACAATGTACACGCAATACTAAACAATGACTAATATATTTTCAAAAAGTATTTCGTGCTCAGATTCTTTACTCGTTTTTATTTTATACTTGGACCTATGCATTCAGCCACATGACTTCATAATTTAACTTAAGACTACGTTCAAATTATGAAAAATTAAAAAAAACAATTTCAAATGTTACGCAATATTTTATATTGTAGAAGCAGAAAATAATGGTACAACCTACTTCCTGCTAATTGCACCAACACTGCTTCGCGTTCAGTCCCACGTAAAGCTGAAATTTTACCTCAGAGATGTTACAAACTCGTTAATGCTTGTGTTTCATGTATCTGCCCGCTCCAGCTTTCACACTAGAACACTACAAGGAAGCCAGATATTAGCAGTTCTTTCAGGCAGCGCCAACTCAAATTAAGCCTGATCGATCAATCACAGTTTAAAGGCATCTACATTTTAATCCCATTGAAAGCCCTTTTAAGCGAATTTAAGCTGTTTATAGCCATTTTAAGTGTTAACAAATGTCTTCATTAGAGCAAATGAAACACTTGCATATTTCTTCTACTACCCATTCATTATTTTGAACAGGGAACGTATTGATTGCATTTAACTGATCACGAATAGTTTTTCATTAAATTCCTTATACGCAGATCACGTATCTACTAAAAATACCGTGGTCTGTGCCCTAAATAAACTGAATCGCTAGGAATACAGATCGAATTGGTAACATAAAAACAATATTGCGTTCCGGGTTACACATTAAGTTACACGATAAGTTTATTGTACAGTAAATTGAAAACATGCATATTTTTCCAATGAAATTGTATAAAAATTATAGCAACGTACGCTGAAGTGGAACTAACGCTTTACAATAATAGAGGTCTCATAACCCTATTGCAATTTTATTATATAAAAGTGCGTCGTATGGTTCCGTGCTTATTGGCACGTGTATGTAATAAGTGCTTCACTTTGATATGTTTCATAGTAAAATATATGAAAACGAAATATAAAAAATATTGATAAAAAACTATAGACTAACACCCGTTTGTCAATACTAATCCCAGGCTATATCGCGTATACGAGGCGCGCATTTACTTCAGAACTGGCAGTAAAAATGCGTGAAACAATAGAAGACACCAAAATATTTTTTTCGCCATGGAAATGTAAATGGAATTTGCTTATACAAATATTTTTTTTTACGGAAATATTTAAAACTATAAAGCATACTTCATAAATGTACCGACATTTTATTTCACACAGATTAGACACGACATTAAAGTGACAGCATGCAAACAAATTGGGAAGCTCAATTCGATCGAATTTACAAAACTCGTAACTTATACATTACATAATTATAATGGTTGTATGTAGGTACAAGCCATAATGCAGGCCACATGTCACATAGCGTCGGGGTTCAGTAATTAGTCCCATTCGATATGCCTCGTGGGTTCCGGAAGATCTCGAACACTGTTACCATAACCACAGTCCAATAATAATATTGTCTGTAATTATTGCTTATTGGTGTGGATTTACAGCAGTGCAATTAAACGCAGGTTCCCAAGCGTTTAGAAGCGGTTTTTTTTATATTTTAATTGACTTCCCACCAATAGCGACGCTTTACTTGGATTCTTTCTTGGAAACCGTTTCTATTCGTTTTTAACTTTACAATTACAGATTAAAAACAAATGTGTCTAAAATTTTGGAAGAAAGAATTTAATACGATATTTCATCGTATGCAACCGTTAAGTTGAATTTTGATATTATTTCTAGTGTTAATGGAAAATAAAGAAATACGATACAATTAACTGTCTATATGTTAATATATAATAACTTTTTAAATAACGTTAAACGAAAGATCTCTACTACATTCCTTATCATCATTACATAGTATAAAACAAAGTCGCTTTCTCTGTCTCTGTCTCTCTGTTATGTCCCCTTGTTCCCTTAAATCTTT
>DWUN01004878.1:0-10336 GCA_018249975.1 Passova gellias | reverse complement strand
ACCTATTAACTGATTTCACACTAACAGTCCCATCCCTACAGCCCTATTAGAGGTCCGTTACAGATGTCCATGGGCGGCAGCGGCCACTCGTGACTGCTGCCAGCTCGTTCGCTGCTCTCATAACATTAAAAAAAAATACGCGTGTCGATATTGTTCTTAATATTATGACCGGAGAGGTGCTGAGGAGCTGCCACGTGCACGCGTCGGGACGATGACATTCAGACAGTCTGAAGGGTGAAGTCGATCGTTGCTAAGTTTACCAGAGGAATTGGTGTCAATTAATTGTGTTTACACATTTGCACCGGTTCGTGATGCACGTCCGGCTCTATTCAATATTTTGATAAATAACCATGACATGGCATATATTTGCATATTTATATTGTGTTCGGATTATTTAAACAATGGTAGACCGTGTCCTTGACAGTCTGTTCGCGCGTTCTATTTTATATGCGATGGTTACGGTCATTTCACGTATATTTTCATATAAGTGTCATATAAGTGGCCTCCGCTTCGTTATAAATATATGCTTAAGCTTCATTCGGTCGACGATATTAAAAAGAGATTACAGGGCGATACCCCAAGAAGTTGAAGAAAAACGTGACTCCAGTGAAGAAAGAAGGAAATTTTAATCTTTATTTCTTTACTCTTAACTCATGAATTCTCGTATAAATACTATATTATTAAGAAAGAAAAAAACAGACATCGGATTTTGTCTATTGCGAAGACGAGGAAAAAATTGTAAAAAAAATCGGCCAAGTGCGAGTCGGACTCGCGCATCGAGGGTTCCGTACAAACCTGGAAGTAGCCCTCGACGGATTTTCTTACCTTTTCCGCTAATTATCTCATGTCACATAAATTATTTTGGTCGGGGGTTTTTAAATATTTTATGCTTTTTCAATTACATATGAACCGTTGTGGGTGTTTCAAAATGTTTATTTTGTTTTTTTATTACATCATGTAACTAAAAATGTAACGGTTTTCGCAATCTTTCCTTTTACAGTGCTATAAGACGTTGCTTCGTACCAAATTTTAGGATTTTGAGTTCACGTAAGTACCCTGTAGGTTTTGAATATCTTGCGAGTGTCGGAAATTTGTGGCATAAACGGCTATATCTTTTAACTGCGTTGGCTTAGAACTTTGATTTTTTTACAGCTCGAAGGGACAATACACCTGAGTATTTGATATAAATTTCAGCTTAATACCTCTACGCGTTCCTGAGAAAAAGGGTCTTGGTAGACGGACGGACGGATGAACAACAAAGTGATCCTTATAAGGGTTCCGTTTTCTCCTTTCAAGGTACGGAACCCTAAAAATTACATATATACATATTAAACAATACTTAGATATTTTTGACTGACTTCAAAAAGGAGGAGGTACTCAATTCGTCTGTATTTTTTTGTATGTTTGTTACCGCATAACTCTGAACTGCGTGAACCGATTTTGAAAATGAAAGGTGGTGGGTCCCGTTTGGTCCCATTTCATTTTGGTCCAGATCAGGTACGCCCTTCTTACGGTTGGCTAGCCCTTGGCTGACACCGACTCCAAAAATAACAATAATGGTATCTTGAATTATTTGTTTACTTTTTAGTGTATATTGATTTGTTTTAGAATAGTTTACTATTTGAAATCGGTTTTTATTTTTTTTTAAAAGTTAATTTTTATACCATAACGAACATGCTGATCACGCAAAATGTTTGAATTGGCTGGGAATCGAACTCACTACTCCGGTCTCAGCAGACAGGGTCTCTAACTGTCCGATCAAGAGGTCCGTCCGTACTTGCGTACTAATATTATAAATGCAAAAGCAACCGCGACCGTCCGACTGTCTATTACACTTGCATGGAGTTCGAGTTATGGACATAATTTTCGCACGATATTTTCCGTCAGTTTTACAGGAAGAGGTACATAATCAATTCGAAATACGAATAATATAACGAATAAACTCCGCATGTTTAGGGATGCCTGCGCGGCTGAGGCGCGAACTCGAGACCCCGGATGGAAGGGGAGGGCGGAATGCTCAATCATTAGTCCATCTCTGCAGATTACGTACTATTCGAATATTATCGTTACCGCCGATTCTCACACGAGCGTTCCCCATCCACCGCGCTCGTCACACTGCAGGCCGGTTTCGGAGACTTCTTCTTAAATGACATTCCTAGCTTATGAAAAGCTACATTGTTAATTGGGTATCGTGAGTGGCGGTCTGCGGCGCCGTGCAACTGGTCGCAGTCGGATCGTTCGACGTACGCTCGAGATAGATGACCGAGTGAGCGACGGGCTTTGAACTGTAACGTCGGAAAAATAGTTATAACACAATACATAATTCGGCGAACGCAAATAGCGAGCGTACAAAATACTTATCCGTCTAGCTGGACTCTTGCGTCACATAATAATATCTCGGGATAAACGAATCCCCCGTCCGCACACAACAACGCGGGGCCGAATGAAGCGATAGATAGCAGTATAGACCGTATACATTTTATATGCGTTTCATGACATTGTTACTGAAATTTGTTATAGCGTTTTGATGAAGGTTAAGTTTTTTTCTCAATATTATCGGCGACATCCTACTTGTACAGATATTAACATATACGCCTATCAAATCGGACGTAACGCATGTATAAACAATACTTCAAGGTCAAGTACGGTTGATAATACGCTTACACGTGGGCGGCCGAACTCGGTGGAGCGCGTGACGTCGAAAATAGGCTCGCGGCGCGCTCGGCCGCGTGACGCGGGGGAGGCATTCGGCGGAAATGGAGCTCGTGTCGCCGGGGGCGGGCACGTGGCCTCCGACCCTACACGCGCTCTGCCCAGAGCCTCCCAGGAAACGAGCCTGAACCTTGTTCAAAACATTATTTTCTTTGTTATCACATCGATCGGCGGAGGGAGTTTTATTTCCCCGCACCCACTCCTCCGGCCCGCCCGCCCCGACACCGTTCAGTCGGCTTATTATTTTACCGACCGAATGTATAACGTTTGTTTAGGTTAATAACTAGCTTTTAGTTTTTTGAATGTCGAATCATTAAATCGTATGCCGATACGATTTAATGATTCAGGGAGAAAAGGGTAGCAAACGAATGGGACCATGGATAACAATAGTTAAATCTCAAGTATACTTGCTCAACCATCTATATATCCCCCCCCACCCACCCTAAAATAATAATAATAATAATAATAACTGGGGATGATTCCACACACGGCTATCTGATCCCAAATTAGGCAAATTAGGTAACCTAACGGCTGACGAACATACATATATACAATTATACTTAGAACATATTACTTATGTAGATATTTTTATACGCCCAGACACAGATCACACAAATGTTTGTCCCGAGTGGGAATCGAATAGATTTGTACAAAAATACACATCTCTCCTCTTTATAATATTAGTATGGAACAGTAATTCTGATTGTATTTGTTACATTTTCACGCCGCAATAGGCAAGGTATTTATTGTGCTAATAAATAATTATTCTGCAAATTTGTTTGTAAAAATAGATGTCCTTGTCTTTACGTAGTTTTTTGGCCAGGTTGCGAGCACCGCGATGGAACTTCCTCAGTACTAATTAATATTCTAAATTTTAATATGCATCAAACATCAAAACTCATTGTATTAAAATGATATAAATAGGCCTTTTACCGGAACATTCATGAAATAAAACATTTATATTGAGCGATGTCAATGTAGAATTTGTTAATAAATCATACATATGTCATATCTAGTCGCAATAAAGTTAGACATAACAATACTATTTTGGCGGTTCGGTTTCAAGAAGTGATCGAATGCCTTTATATTACCGGCTCTTAGTTAAAAATACCAACGATCAGAACCTAATACGTACTAGAGGTGTGTAACGTTTAGCAGCGAGGGAAATGAACATCCCATATACTTCAATAACACCGCGGCGTTTTCATTTCGGCCCGGAAAGCTCGAGGGCGGGCCGCTCGGGAAGGTAACAAATTGTAGGAGATCTTCTTCGAGGACGGCGTACTTCGCGCTCCGGACTGGGTCGTGCGCGACCACTGGAAAAGTATAAGCGAGTTTTTTCATGCAAGTAATCGCAGAGGCCAAAGATCGACTTATCATTGATAAACCGAACAAGTTTTTGTTCAATACGGTTACACGTGTACGAACGCGATAGGGGCTATTGACGTAACGAGGGACTAGACCCCGCTGGTTGTTTGTTTACTATAGTTTTACATAAAAAACAACAAAAACACGGAAGACATCGGTCGACGTAAAGTCGGCGCAAACAGGAGCGGGGCACTGGGTCGTGCTGGCGTACTTCGTCAGTGAAGGGTGCACGTGGAGTCACCTGATAAGATAAAGACGTCGTCCTCATGTAGGAAGACCGGATCCATAGGGCACGGCCGAGTATAGGAGGAGCGGACGAAGAAGCGAGTTCATTTAAATAATAACTGTTTAACAAAGACAGTTTTTATTTAATAACACAATTTAACACGTATGATTTAGCAGGAAGCCTTGCAGATGACCAAGCCGAACAAATCTAAATGGAATCTATGCAAGTAACCAAATCATTGACTTGAATTGCCATTTGTCACAATCGAATTGACATCACTGTCTTTTCTAGTGTGTATAGTAAAATTCTTCTGAAAGTATCGTCTCCAAATTGTAGCGAATGTGGAGTAGTTGAAGATGTCTCACATATATTGGTGGAATGTGTTCGGAATCGATCGATGAGAATTGCATGTTTTGGGAGTGTTAAATCTAGGCAGGTGGGTTATGTCAACAGCGTTTTGGCTTCCCCATTTTCCGAGGAGGTGAAACTGCTGGTTGACTTAGCTTACTTAACTTTATCTAAAGGTTAATTTTGTTTTCTTTATTTGTTTGTACGATGTTTTTTGTTGTTTTTATTTGTGTGTTGTTCATTAAGGTACGATATGGTCGCTAAGCGACAAAGTCCTTTTAATAAATTTAAAAAAAAGTTAGTGTTTTAAAAATCTTTGTTCGCATTTGTTATATTTAGCTATGACCGTTTATATTTTTGAAGATGACCCATTCTATTTTTAGGAGGTAATTTATCTTATTGCTATCTTGCGATTAGGATGAGTTTTTCCCGGAAAAGTATCTCATATCTACGGAAAAACGCGTTTTAATCAAATAAACTATGTATGGCGTAACAGTCGCAATAACGATATAACTTGTGAACGAAATCAATTCTTTAGACCACGCAAATGAAACCGCGAGTTATAGGACTCTTTCTCTTATTGGCGCGCACTTTGTCTACGAAATAACTTGTCATAAGTCTTTGTCGTGAAACAGTTTGAAAACAGTCTTCATTTCCGTTATGAGAGTAAAAACACTGCAGTGGATACGTGCTTCGCCGAATGACTTTACATCTGTATTCAGCGTACACTCCCCAGCAGTGGGAGTGCTGAACAACAGGGAATTTCCTCGCACTACCTAAAATACAGGACAATTAACACGCCTAGCGTCCGGCGCGGCGCGAATCTTGTTGTTAAGTAAACTGTTGTTTGCCTCTTTTGTTCTGTGTTTTCCTTAATGAATTATTTATTTGTAACCCGTGTTTAATTTACGTTTAAAGTTGTTTTTATTTGTTTTTTATACAGTTTTATTAGGTTACGCGATGCGGATATATTAATACGATATGTTGTTTAGAATTACGTGTTATTGTTTTTCTTTGAGTTATTTCTACTGCACTTTTATATGGAATTTGTTAATTAAGTTCCGCTTTAAGTGTGTTTTATATAGACGATAAAACTAGCTGAAGAGTAGAAAATATAACACTACATATATGTATTTGGAAATGTGAACATTTAGTTCATGAATTGCCTGGTTACCATAATGAGTTCTGTATAGTTTGAGATAAGATACTATCATTATTGGGTTTTCCTATTTTGATATAAGAGAGATAGGGCGAGGCTGAATACATCGATCTTTCTCGCACCGGAAGACGGTTAACGTCACAAACAATGATGGAGATGTTAAATGAAATAGCACGCAGAGAAGTATTTGTCTCTTGAGTGTTTCCCGCAATTCTGTAATCTGATCTATGCAAGTCAAGTAGGAATGGGAGGGAAATTTTAGTATGTATTTAATAATGCAAACGCAGCTGCTAACTAACACTTTACTGCGACATTAACATTAGTACGTCGTACATTATGAGATTGTAATAGGCTTAAATAAATAATGCCTAATGAACGTTTCAATGTAAAGCAATATTTTATTTTAGATATTGTTTCAATTATTAATGTGTAATACATTCATCAGGCTTTGATAATGTACATTTTTTTATTAAGCTCGATTCATACTGACAGAAAGTAACGTCGCAGATATACAGTACCGATGTAAGTGTTCACGTTTAATTCTTTACCTTTTTATATGAAAAAGTGTGGCTAATCAACACGTACTCACAAGTTGGCGCTACCGCTTATGAACTTCTGCAACTAACCTTATAGAAGGCCAGAAGAATAGGACTGGGAATTAATTTAGTTACAGGTGTTAATAAGAATTAGATCGTGAGTATTAATTAGTGACAGGATTCTAGGAACGGTCGTTAGTAATATAGTACAGTTAGTACTGTTACTGTTAGTGTAAGATTCTTGAGTGTATTTATTCGCTAACTGTACATTTTATCCCATTAAATTCCGGAAGGTAAAAAAAATAAACAATTCCCTACACGTTCAAAGCCAATTCAGTTCATTGTTCCCTGTTGTTTTAATGACGTCGAGTTTGCCCTTCCTTAAGAGGCCGTAACAGAACCCTTCGCTTGGGTCAGGAAGCTGACAACGTCGTGATGTATGAAGGTCTCTTACAGAAATAACGCAGCCTTCGATAGCTGATGGAGCCCAGTTAATAAAGAGAGGCGCGAGCAATCTTTTGTTCATTTATTTATATAATGTAGAAAAATGATATGTTTCATATCGAGAAGGAAGATTGAAAAACAAACTATATTTTTACATTGTTATTCGAGTAAAAATAGCCAAAAGTTGTTTCAGCTATACAAATTAATTTTCACAGTCTTTTTATTTGTTAAGTACATTATGTGTAATCTTAAATTGAAGTTAGTCAATTGTTCCATTTTTAAATATTAACATTATCTTTCTATATCGTTATAGACCTGACTAACTTCTTCTATACTCATCAGTCTGTTCACACATACATACGAGTGTAGTATCGTATAGTATACTTATTAATGCATTAGTGCAGCACTTAGCGATCGTACGTATGCAGTGGAGTTGCAGGAAATATCTTGACGCGTTGTTTAACGAGGAAGCGGCTCCGTGGTCGATTATATCGTCGGAGAATGGAATTTCATGCTTTCATGCTAATTTCATTTATCAGTATCACATGTACATAGACGTGGGGCGCATCGCTTAACTCACACAAAGTGGTAAGTCTGGTGCAATCCACACTGGATTAGTGCAGAATTTGCTTTAGGTCCACCCTGTATGTTCGTAGAGTGCTAAGAAGTGAGGATAATGTAATAATAATAATGTCTTCGGACACGGCTATCTGATCATAAACTAGGTGTACGCTGATAAAAATACATACTTATTATAACATTCTATTTAATACCTGTATTTTTGTTACACCCAGACACAGGACAAATACGATTGTCGTGGGTGGGAATAATATCTTTATCCTGTAATAAATGAATTAGTAATGACTGCCACATTTACAAGTGAAAATAAAAATATAAGAAGGCTATTTTAAGATATATAGTATACTGAATAGGTACTAAAATATTTAGAGAACTACAGGTGCTGTTAATATTTTATTCACAATTTGTAGCCAAGGCTGACATTTAAAATGAAATACTCGTGGAATGTCAGTGAGAATTTCATAGCTGAGTGTTGGATAATGACATTCCGCTTTGGGTTGACAATCCGTGACACTCTGTCCCCTTGAGGCCAACTGACGGTTGAATTCATATGTAATTACACATGTAACAATGTGTAATTACATATGAATGTCGACCGTCTCGATGTTCCAGCAGTTCCCTGACTGACGGTTGAAGTGACTGTTTTGGGTTCGATTTCCCGCCCAAGCGAAATAATTTATTTTGTTCATCCACTTAGAAGAAAAGCTAATTTAGTTTCGCTTGTCACCTTACCGTCCCATTCTTAATTAAACAAACCGATTAATCCCGAATTAATTTCACTGGTTCTAATACTATTTACATCACACGACTGTTAGTAATCATAATAGCGTTCATTGACCCCTGTACGCATTTACAAACCAGTAACAGCCTTTATTTTAAGTGTAAGTTTCGTAATATTTATTATACAGATATTCTAAAAGAGTTGTGTAATATTTTATGAAGGTTCTTCTTTGTGGTGTTCACTGTTTATTTATTTTAGTTCAACTGACCTCTAACTGACTTTTAGTCTTGCGTCGGCATAGTATTTCCGGTCTATTGCACCACTAGGCAAGGTTTTACTGTAACCAATATTGTTATTACATATTACGCGTCGTAGTTATCTCTGTTTCTCATTATATTGTTTACAACACGTGTAAAAATGCCCATCCGGCACGTCTTGTCACGGATATTTCATTAAGATTGTCGGGCGTCTATCCAACTTTAGGCGGGATAGCTCAGCATTCTCAAGATCCCAGACATTAATACCTAAGCGAGTAAAGATTGCGTGACCTTATTATGATGTAAGTTGAGTTTCTCGTGGATCAGCGAGTAGTTTTATATAGATAATAACAATGGTTGTGGCAATTTCACACACGGCTACTGATTACAATGTAGGTAATCGAATGCACGTGTTATGGTAAACGAACAGCTGACAAACAAACATACGGACGAAATACACTTATATCGATATTTTTATTACATCCAAACACAGAAAAAGTAAATTAGCTCATCACACAAATATCTGGGATTCGATCATCTCTACGCCGTAGAGAGCTAGCGTGATGGTAAAATGATTTACGGACACATCAAATAGCTGTCAATGATTGCATTGTTTCTTCGAACCAACAATGCAGGGACCGTAGAGCTCGGAGCAATGATGCGATTGTACATACAAACGATCTGCAAATTGGCATTTCGACGTGCAAACAGTAATAATGGCAAACAGACGTTTCTAGCGTTCATTGAATGAGGTAAGCAATCCTGTTAAATCTAGGAGGTCTTTATTTGTTACGGGGTGAAAGTACAAAAGGTGCTTTGGGAGCGCTACCGGGTTATGTTGGATTCTTACCGCATCGAAACCCCCTAGGTGGTCTTCCTCGGCGCTGTTGGACGATTCCGGAGTCTCAGCCCGGAACGCACTGGTATAACTGTAAAGGACTTATAACAAGAGACCAAGCTATCCGTCTACGAGTTTGCATTATAGCTTGGTGGTGTAAGCTTTAAGTCCAAGTAGTCCAGTATTAAGACTTAGTAATGTTTTCAACTATTTATGTGTTGAAACATAGCACGATTTTATTGTTGTGATCTGGTAAAAGTAATAAATACTCTCGCATTACCATTTTCCACAAATAACATTATCAGTGAACGGTCCTCGTGTAGTAACCGTAATGGTCGGGGCAATGCGAGAGGTAGCCAAGCAGATACATTTATGCCATTTCACTGCCAGACTCCACAATAACAACATGCGTTATTACTGCATGCAACATAACACACAATGGGCTTGGACGCATGATCTTAAGTGGTCAGTGTGGTCTTTATAAATTTACATACAACTTTATATGAGATTAAATTAATACTAAAGTCAGTCGTATTCGCTATTAGGAACTAAGGTAAAATCACGTATGTACTGCACACATCAATGCAAATATTGTAAGTAGTGCACAGACGAAACTCAGATTGAGGTCATAAAATGTCAAAACGAAATTTTAATTTTCTTTCCTGTAGTGATTTTCGAATATTCTCCTTTTCATCATCTATGTTTTCATCTTTATTATACGGTAAATGTGACAACTCCAAGATACTTTACTACCAAGAAGTCATAAAACCATAGCTATAAAGCGAATGAAGCGTGATTTATACATATATATGTGCACATATTATATTATATCACATATTTTTACGCATCGTGGTGTGTTTTGAGCTTAAAATTTGTCTGCTTTCATATTTCCCAAAACATTTCAAGATAAGTGGAAACGACTTTAGCTGAGCACTTGAAAACGCTGCAAATAGTTCCAAAATTATTCGAACACAGAAGGGCGACGTTATAAAGTTTGTAATTTTAAACAAACGTAACATTATTACACTGACTGACTGACTGACTTGACTGCCTCGTTGGTCGTGCGGATGGTAGCGCGACTGCCGATCGGGAGGTCCCGGGTTCAAATCCCGGGTTGGGTACTGTTGGATTTTTCTAATTTAGAATTT
>DWUN01004877.1:0-10337 GCA_018249975.1 Passova gellias | reverse complement strand
CTGTAGACGAGTTCAACTCTGTACATTTAATAAAAACAAAAAAATACGCCTAGGGGCCTTCATACAAGTGACACAAGTAAAAAAAATTCATTTTGAAATTTTTGTCAGTCTGTTTGTTGTCCGGCTTTCACGCAAAAACTACTGGACAAAATTTGATAATTTTTTTTTTGTTATATAGCTATTGATCCTCCGCAACATATTATAGGCTATAATTTATTTTGAAATACGCCAAATGTTGCTCAAAGTCACTATTCCACGCGGATGAAGTTGCGGGAAAAAGCTAGTTCATTACATGTATGTATTTACCTTATAATTAATAAAATAATATGAAATTGAATGATAGTATGTAGGTTATGATTCCAGGGTCTTAAGGGTTTGAGACAAGCATTCCATTTTAACATTACTGTCACGTTATTCAATAAAATAACCTTCGAAACAGACATTATATCTGGCGAACTTAAAATAAAATGACTATCTACCGAAGAAACCTAAACACATGTACAGAGTTTTTGACATGTGGAATGTAACAAATACATAACATGTTTTGATTTTGAATCACGAAATTGTCCCAAAATGGAATATTACTAATTCGGAACATATAAACATGCGAAACCTTTGTTGTCTAAATTAAAAATGTTAGTAAAACAATATAAATAATTTTTTGCTTAAAGGCTTTCCATCAAACGCTGCAATACATAACACGCCCGAGTTCCAATTTAAACGTCAAAACAACATTTTGGCCGAACGCGCTTCATTACGGAATTTTTTTATTAAACAGAGATGTTATAAAAATATATTATTGTTTCTTATACTCCACGACGACACGTTACCGCGTCTTTATGACTAAGGCGTTAGGATCGAAAGTCGATAGGACTACATGTCGTAACGCGGCGTAACGGCTATAACAAATGAACTGTGTGCCAGCCACGGACTGGCGCGACTTAGTTCGTGAAGCAAAGTGATTAAGGGCTACGAATTCTTTTAAATGGACGACTTTCGGAATACGGAGCCTTTGTAGACTCGTTAAACAAATTGCTTTGTATTGCTGTAATTAATTTTAGGCTTTATTGTTTACTTTAAAGGCTTAAAGGTAAAGGATACCTCTCTTCGACTACAGAATTCACAGCTGTTACCTCTATTTTTGTATTTGTTCTGTATTTATTTTGTTCTACTAATAAATCTTGGTATATGTTCAAACAATCTTATTAGATCGTGTGATGGTGCTTGATGGATGCAGTCTATTCAATATAAATATTTATGTATATCGTTACGACAGATTTTTCACTTACATTTAACATAAAAAAATATATGAAAACGCTTATTTCAAATAGGATGGATAATGAATGATAATTAAATGTTCAGCCATTCTAAGTCAGTATACGGTAATCACTGTAAAGTCGATGTCTGTAGATTTTATGAAAAAATGTGTGTTCGTAGAAATGAAGAAACGTATCATTTATATTGTGTTTTATTTGTTATGTAATATTATTAAGTGTTATATAACATTATTACTCGTAGTCATACGTAGTTATCAGAAATTTGTGTAACGGCAATATTGTCACGATGACTTCGATGTATGAATATTAATATTGAAATGCTCAATTTTAAAAGCGAACGCTTACCCCGGACATAATTCACGCAGTAAAAGCTCTCTTTGATTAAATAATACAACATTCGTAGCAGGAAATGATAAAATTCACGGTACACCGGATGCAAATGCGGGCGCTCGCATATAATGTCGATAAGCGCTTGTATCGCCGTCGCCAATGTTATTACTAAAACTAAATACCAATAATTTAGGTGCTGTCGATTTGAAACGATATTATTTATAGCATTTCAATGTTCGAGATGTGTTTCACTTTATTTTATAATCTTATTTATTTTAATATGTACGATTGTACAATCTTCTTACTTCTTTCTAGTTGTGAAAAGAGATCAATATACGACAGTATGCAATACGTGGGAATGAGATAACTATATTTTCATTAGCAGGTACTTCAGTTTAACGGAAATTATTCATTGTTCACGGTGAAAGCTAACTTTTACAGGTATCATTTAACAATATCCTCTATCTTCTACACATGTAACAGGCATAGATCTCATGCATTTTACAACGAGATGGGAAGATGTGTGGAAAATCGAATATCTGTTACTCACGATCAATTTGAAGATGACAGTGCAAGTTTCCTTGAGTGTCGATTTATCAAGTGGGGCGTGAGCTAAATGTTGGAGCGATTTGAAGCAGGTTTCGACTTTGAGTGCTACTTGAGTGCTGCAGATATAAATATTATTGTACAATATATATAATTTTCGTAACTTCTACTGACATCTAATTTTGCCGTATAAATTCAAGCTATATGCCGTTTTATAGGCGCCATAACTGATAAACAGACTTAAATGTCATTTGGATAGATTCGTACACAATTCGTCCGGCCCGTATCATTATAGCACTTATTTTTATCGTGAAGCAGTTCTTGCTACCTTATCCATTTCCACATTCACTTGTTGATCGTTGTTTGTAGTTCTATTTATTACGTCGGTGGCCTATTTCTGTTATGTGTGTAAACACGTGTAAACTAAAGGCGTCTTTAATTCTGGAAATTAATGCGTCGATGAACAATATCGAATGAAACATCATTAAACAATACTTAATATATTCGTTTCTAACAGTCATATTTCTGCAGCGTCTATTTGATGTCGCTAGCAAACATCCATGAATCACAACACCCAATTGCGCTAACTACTTTGCTCTTTTATACTCTATTCCGTAGGTATTTAAAAAAACTGATTTCGTAAATGTGTACGTGTAACAGCAAAACTCAATACATTCTGTATAATAATACCCTATCAAAAACATAATGTTACAGAATAATCTAAGGTCGATAAACACATTTGTTCGCAACAGTCGTTGTCGTAAAATTTTATGCGTATTCAGCGAGCGTACAGTAGCGAGTTCGTACATAATCGTTACTGGGGGCCATCTAAAAATATATCGAAGTTTCACTCTTACAACACTCTCGTCACTTTTTTTATTATATAATAACGGAAAACTTGGACTAGAACACGCCTTCGCAATGTTCACGTTCAGGGAGGATTCAGGATAGCGGTTCGCCCCGTAGCGGCTGGCAGAAATCCAGCCAACGAGCACACCGATCACGACGCTGTTTTAAATTCCTTTATGACTTCACGGCGCTGGGAAAAATGTGTCCTCCACGTTCCTCTATCACATCTCTCTTAGCTATTTATGTGAAGAGAGCAGGAATATATGAACGTTATGATGATTAGATGAAATCCGCAGCGAACACAACGCTTGAACTTTTGAAGCGCACAGAGTCACTTTTATTGCTTACTATTCTAGTACGCTTTATAGTATAACTTGACTCATATTTTACACATATTGCGGATCAAATTCAGATCGAGGTCGAATATGAAACAATTGAATTTAAATTAAACTAAAAATTAGATAAGCAATAAAATATTCGTAATAAAATATCTATATAAATATTATATCGTATGTATATTTATAAGCTGCTCTGTTACCATCATTACACAGGTATTTAATCGCCTTATATGGAATTAGACAGCCGTGTGTGAAACCGTCCCCAGTTATTATTATTATTATTACATAGAAATTTCAAGACTTTAATGCACAATATTCGGTACAATGTTATGCTCGTTATCCACATCCGATATAGTGCTGGTCACACCGATAACGTTGCTATTGCTAGCTGGGTATAATAAAGATCAACTCTGTCCTTCCCAAGTTGTCGCTTGGAGTGCAATATGCAATTCAATTTGCATAGCTAGCAACCATTGCAATATCTATGTGACGTCGTGTTCTACATTGTTAATAGCCAATGTATAACCAATTTCTAAGTATCATCTAATACTCTAATACTCTAAAACTAATACTCATCTTACTCACTTTAAGGGCTTTTTATACAGTCATGCCTTTTTTTTTATTTACGTCAATATTCAAACTAGTAATAAATTACATTGTTACACCTTGTTGTCAATGTCAAATTATTATATTCAAACGTTTCGAGTAATTGATTAATTTTATTTTTCACACGAGGATAGGGGAGACAATTGTAAGATGAGGTTTGTGGTTACAAAAAAGCTATCCAAATTTCATTCTCCCACGCTATCGCAGAATGCATTACGTACAGATACACGTCGAGTACAGTACAAAACAATGTTTCAACGAATGTCAATAGTACACGAGTAAACATTTCAAAAGTTATGATTACATTTACTTTACTGCTCCACTGAAGCTCGCCTTCGTAACAGTGCAATATGGCGTATATAAAAATATATAGTATAAAGCAACGCGTGCATAAAAATAAAATACAATCTGTTTCCACTATAACAGCGCCGTGGGGTTAATTGCACGTTTTACGCTGGCAGTTAAACAGTTACTGCGCAATACTTACCTGGAAGAGTAATGATAAGGATTAAAAAATAATAAAACCCCATAAAAAATTAAGGTCATCTTACGAATAAATAAAATCTTTAGAAGTCGTTAGCAATAGACAAAATTCTAAGTTAGCTTTAGAAAACTTCTGATATCACCGGTGGCTACGTTCTCTTATAGCTCTGTCTAAAACGACTATACGTTTAGACTACTGTCCAGCCTTTTACGATGCGACAAGGCTTGCGCTTGCAAATAGTTTTAGATAGCGAGCTTTTGATGGTGCTTTCAAATCGTGCATGCAGTTGAAGCAGATTGCCAAATGGGTACCTTCGTAGAGCTAAGTAGATTAATAATAATGCGATTTAAACTTTCGAACATGGACTTTGGATATAAACAAAATTAAAACTTTCTCCTAGCATAAAATTACAGTCCTCATCTAGTTTGTATTTATAGTTAGGACTTCTGATTTAGTCTATGTTTGCAGGCTTCTAATTAAGGTTTAGGTTGATTTATTTATTTTATCATTGAAGTATGTTACTATTCAACGTAGTTTATGGATTTTCAAAACATTTTATATTAATTATACTAATAGTTTACACATTTTCTCGCACACTGTAATAAGACTTATTTTGTGGGTGCCATAAATAACACACAAGCCAAATACATCACACACAAATCAAGTGTTTAAACTCTTCATTCAAATATATCCTCGGACAGAAATAAAATCCAGGCCACAGGGCACGCCGCTGCGTTACGATGGCCAATGTGTTAGACGGGCCATGGAAATCAATAGCAAATTAATATCGATACTGAGCAACGGATAAAATCCCACCCCATTCCAAAGGTGTTATTGACTTTTGAAATTCGTCACTCAATTTATTAACGTAAAATATCATCCAATATCCTATCATTGTCAAGAATATTGTTTTTTAAACAATCCGAAAGAGTACATATTTTATACCAATTCCTTATAAAATAAATAAACAATAAACATACTTAAACTTTAGTCGTACCGAATTACATATTGTATTAATAATGGAAGTTTTAAACAAAGCGATAGTAAATTTCCGTACCAACATTATTAATCGCTATTGACGCATTTCGCAAGACAGAATCTCATTCTCCTATGTTCGGCTCGCATCGAACCGTACCGTGGAACTTTATTGGCCGGCTCGCACTAAATAACGGGAAATTCCATTACAATAATATCGTAGAAAATGTGGGAGTTGAAACACGCGTCACGGACTTGATCGCAATCTCGAAACACTTCAAGGAAAAACGAAACGCTTTGTACGCATTCCACTTTCGTGTTTAATTACGCGTACCTACTACTCGCTATTTTTAGACGCAATTGTTATTATATATCCCACGTTAACGTTTTTACTACTTTATTCATTTTAAAAGGTTATTTATGTATTGAAGTATTGTTATTAATTTTAAAAGGACTGAAAGCATGAACAGGACAAATTTATTATTAAATGCAATTCAACCTTGTAGTATCTTTCCAATTATACGACTATAAATAACCTCGGCGTGATAACTTGTACTTTTTGTAAACAAATGTTTAATTATTATTATTATTGTTTTACCAAGTGCACAGCTACTTTGAAATTCTAAGTTGGGACGCATGTTTTCTTAATGTACTCCTATCCCGAACACCCTTCAACCCAAACCACAACAATGCAAATACTGCTACTTGAACAACGGAATCTTGGACGGACGGTCCTCGGAACCTATTTACTTATTTGCTTTTAAATACGCAATTATTCACGTTACGGCTTAACCACAAAGACAGTACAACCATCATTAATACTTCAGCTGCTCTAACAAAACGCTTTTAATACTGAGGAAGTAATACTGGTAAGTTGTAGTTTTTATTCAATGACACATTTATTGCAGGCAATTGTACTCCTCTAGTCTCCGTGACGAACAGATAAAAATATACGATAAGCTTTACAAATAACACTAGACCAAAGATTTTAAATTTTCACCACATCTTCAATAGCAGAAAGGCGAGGAATTTGTACAGATATAAAATATAAGACTAAGCCAAGAAAACTTAACAACTTGTGTCGGAATGAAACGACCAAATGTTTTGATCCTGTGTTCGAGGTACGTAGCAATATTTCCAAACTTACGTAATTTATGTCACAATTAATCAAGCTATTTGTTCAACTCTGTTTAACTCCGCGAACTACTAAGCTCAGGCAGTTTTGGTTCTCGTGTTAACGTATTTATTCTGGAATTCTATTCACAAAATAGGGCGATTTTGCAAACATATTGACAACTCCAAATATGGCTTGAAATCGGCTGAGATCCATACTCAAATACATATTATAACAAATTTCATCGGAAGTGTGAACATTGTCTACTGCGGCGCCACCTTGTGGCGAATTACAACAAAATTGACAGCAAAAAAAACAATCGCTTTGCATAAGCTACGTATAGTAATTTCGTCTGAACTGTATATAATTTGTAATAGACATTTTTGACCAACAGCGCCACCTAGTGATGAGTTACAATAAAGTGGATTCTTAGTTTAAAATTCTTTTCACGACAAATATGTATACGTCTCAAGAACTTTCATGGTGATCTATCAAACGCTGTTGGTGATGGATATTGAAAGTACTCGCATATGCAGATTTGTATGGGCAACCATAAATGGTGCAAGCGTAATGTAATCCATGCGCATTGTAATGTATTGCATTGGATCACATAAAAAAGCGCGTCGTTGTGACTTCAAATAAATACAACTAAGAACATACATTATTTTTATCTGTGATAATTAATATTATCGTTAACGATAGGCAGTAAAGAAATATTTCATTTTACACGGACGTTACCAACAGAGTTTCGTATTATTGTATGACAGGCGCACACTAACGAGATTAAAGATCCCACTGGCATAACATTTCTGACAGGAAAATTTAGTATTCAGGTCTGTTTATGACCATTATTCATTTCAGTGTTCGCAGCTCATCCAGACCTCGGCGATCTATATTTTAATGTCATGAAAATTTGTAGCGCGGCAGTGTTCCTACACTAGATTAAAAATAAAATTATATTAAATACGCTGAAGACATTTTAAAACACCCTTCTGTAATTAAATGCGTTACTTCTATGTAAGAATATTAGAAAACTGAAATACTTATTAGTAAATAAGCATTATGATTTTCTAAAGAAATGTATATGACTTTACCAGGGCTGAAACAAAAACAAATAGCAAACAAACTTTAACATAATATTAAAACAGTAATTACATGGCAACTTTACGGCTTCCATATTGCAATGACGAATATATTGCGTCGTTATTACGTTTGTGTACGTTTATATTTTCACGGGGAACGACGCATTTTTCGGGGATGAAAACTTTTGTTGCTTTCGAAGGCCGGCTCCATTGCAAAAAAATATGCCGATCGACTGCTCTGCAAGGACATGACGAAAAGGACAATAACCTTCCGTATAGTATTAAGCTGAGACAAAGGGCAAAACTAAAATTTCACAAATTATTACACTACCTTTGTGTGTGCGTGTGTGTAGAAATTCTTCTTCTTCGCTTCTCTAATTAGAATTAAGTCTTCTTGTAATATAAAAAGCAATATTTGTAGATATTTGAGAGTTTAAAAATAGAATGTTTTTATTTCAAATAACGCTTCTGCAGTCTATCTCTTTATAAAAGGAATTTTTCGTTTTCATTTTACTCTCAAGAAAAAGGCAATACAACCGGTTGTCCATTTAAAGTTAGTTTTTACGGAAGTAAGCCCTTATGCTTTTAACAGTTTGAAACAAGAATTATTGGGACGACACTTCCGCTCTCACCTCCGAATCCAATGTGAACCATATTAAAACTTAATTAGACTTTATATAACTTTGTTTATAGAGCAATTTAGTAGCTGTCATTATCTACGTTTTTTATCCATGAAACGCTAAATGAATAACACCTATTTTCCTGCGACACATTACATGAGAAGGGATCTGGCTCAGGTGGGCAAAGGAATTGTCGGCCATTACGTGCCTCGGACCATTTCGTAGCGACTGATGGCAAATTGTTTGGAACGTTGGAAGACGCTTCTTAATATTCATGTCTCGGGTGCTACAGACATATAGAATCCTAAGATGGAGATGATTGTTCCGTTTTTATTTTTATTCCGTCTGCTTTGAGTGTACGCGAGACAACGATATCGCGAAGAAGTGGGATGCGAGATAATGTCGCTTTTGTATTATCTAGTTAATAGGAGTGGCCTCATGCTGCCTTGTTTCAAATGGCAATTATAAAAAAATGTAATCTACTCGTACAAAAATAAAATTCTATGCATTTCATAATGAACTCGTCTGTATTCTAAAGTATTCGTATGTTCAATCTGTTATTGCAAACATAATGTGATCAATTGAACAATACGTAGTAGGTAAATAAAAGCGTTTTCTGCGAACTAGGGCCCAGAGTAATAAAATACGTATGTCTATATGTTTTCCATACATTACGAAGTAACTGTAACAAAACGTTATTGTGTGTATATACATACATTTCCATAAGGAGAACCTGGTTAATAAGAAACATCAAAACAATAAATGTTTTGAAAAAATCCAAACATTCTAGTAGTAAAATATACACAATATTAGCTATCTGATAGGTCAACAATTATTGCGTCCGTAACACTAAGGCTTATTATATTAAAACGTATTTTACCATACAAATGTGATATTTTTCCTTGAAGAAAGTAGCCTATGTCACTCTCCAGCCTGTCAACTATCTCCATACCAGAAATATGAGAAGGTCAAAGAAACACACTTTCGCATTTATAATATTAGTATGGAATGAAAATATAAGTACATATATCCAGTAATATGAATCTAATGATAAAGGTTCATTTCATCTCGTAACAAGGATATTATTGGGAGTTATCTTTTTAAGTTTCTGGCCGAGCTCCGCAAATGGCCTGAGGCGAGGACCTTCTCGTCATGTACAACCCATTAGGTGGGGTCACATACAAATTTGAAGTTACGTGATCTCGACCCTCAAGTTGTAACATTTGTTGCGAAAAGACTGATTTTATTTTCACGTAATATTTTCGTTATAATTAAAATAATTATTAACGTATTAGATCACAACAAATTTCGCAATGTTTCGATTAACGCATAATCAAAGTTCTAATTTCTTAGTCCACTCGCTGCCTTATTTAACATTCTGATGATTAATTTCAACGCAAAAAAAAATGTATACAAATTTTACCTTGTTATTATGTATCGAGCAATCTTAGTCAGAATGGGTGAATTGTCGTCAATGGCAGGGAATTACGTCATTAGACGGCGCATTGAAGAGCTGTCGACTCCACTCGAGCTTTCGTGGCGTAAGAAAAGCAAAATACAGTTGTTGAGAAGTGCTACAGTCGCATAATTGCGGCCACCATCAAGGGCGTATGAATGCGACGTGACGAGCGCTGATGGCTCCCGTTGCATACCTCTCTTTTGATGAAACCATGATTACACCATACATACGCATACGACTGTATAATATGCGGATATAAATGTACTGGAAACGTGTTATTTCATTCTATAAAATTCACAGTTCGGTTTAAGTTATGTCTTTGGAAATATAATTATAAAACAATCAATGAAAGCTTTACGACAAATTCGATGAAAATGATAATGTAGTTAGAAATAAATGTAAGTTTATATCCATTACCCATATCAGAATATTTATCTTACAAATTGCCATCTTTGAATTATGATAGATACATAATCTGTTTAACAATGAATATATACGACTGTTTACCATTGCAACTAAAGGATCGACTTTAACACTAGATTTATCGAACCGGTCGTTTTGACTGGTCGTGCAATTTCAATGCAGAATTCCTACTACATATATCATTTGATTTCAGAAATAATGTTATTGTTTTTGAACCTATAAATGGAGAATATA
>DWUN01004876.1:0-10339 GCA_018249975.1 Passova gellias | reverse complement strand
GATCACAAGTTTCAATCCATGCACTGTAAGGTTCGAGTATGCACTTGTTTGGAATATAAATATATAGAGAAATTGCTTGATCGCAATAAACATTGTTCACCGACAACCTGGTTTTTATTACACCAACACCTAAAGGCACCAAGCACCGCGTGAAAGCACAAAGAACTTAGTAATGATTACAACTTGCAGGCAAACCATGGCGTCCGACCATCAAACCTTATAGGCCGCCGAAGAAGCCGTACGTTCCCCTAAAACCCTCGCAGGCATCGAATAATCATGACGACAACGATTACGACGCCGGAAAAGGCGACAATAACGCACCAGAATACGCCATAGGATTCGATATACAACACACTAAGCCTGACACAACTATCATAAAGAACACAGGTCAAGACTATTTCGGTATACCGCCCGGCGTGTCAGTTAGGGCTCACGTGCAAAGCATTGATCTCTACCCGTTCGGATCCAAGCCGATTTCCCCTTCGGAGGCTCTGGAAAATGAAAAATCATAATTCATCCACACTTTATGTTGCAACAGGTCTAATTGCAATTGTTTATCGATTTACAAAAATAAAAGTTTTGTACAGCCAGTTTTTTTATTGTATGATAGGCTGCGTTTTGCAGCGATTACGCTTGATGAAAAGTTTAGATGCGTTCTACGACGAAGCACGAACGTCTGTCAAAAAAAAAATACTTTGTTTTGAGGACTTCTACAATCATATTTGAGTCCTAGGCTTTTCCAAAATTTAGCCTCTCGGAAAAATGCATTTCACCGTATCAATTTGTAACGTTTAATTTTAATAATAAATAAGCCCTGTATTGAATAAAACACGTGAATAAAACACGTCATTGGATTATGTTTTAAAAATTTATTTGAACACGACTGTAAATTTAACAAAATGCAAAATAGTAACTGTCAAGGAGTCAACAATGTATTGGACAGTAGAAACATTCGAGTTATTTTTCCAAATTATATACGAACATGCATTATTCAAAAGTATCTAAAGTACTGTGCGAAGAGAAAATCCTAATTTACAACGATATTATTTACAACTAGAACATGTGTGAAGGTACATAACATATATACTCCGTATAAATTGGCAGAACTTGGCCCGGGCGCTGCCGTGTGCTAATATGTATCGTATGACAATTCAGTAAAACTACCAGATGTTTTTACTGCACCAATTAAAAGGTGTATTAAAATTGGAACGTCCTTCCTCGAACCCATTCCGTCTCCCATAACGATTAATCAACCATTTGTCCACAGTAACATGATTAATGCTAGATATAAGATATTACTGAACCTGTTTATATTATAAATATTAATTGTTTATTAACGCACGAATAAGTTCAGCTGATTAATGAAGTTCATAAGCGCCTTATAAACTCATATCATATAAGGTTGTGTTGATAAAGACGAAATTAGCCTGACATTCTATTGCATGTCTCTTAAACAATGGTAAATCTTAAGGAATCTTATGCTAGCAAAATATCATATTAAAGGGACACAATATAGTAATCTTATATAATATCGAAAAAGGTGTAACAAAGTTAACAAGACAATGCATAAATTGGAAGGGTTATTTGGCAATTTTATTAGTAAATAACAGGAGAGTTAGTATGTGGTAAAATAATTAGGCCTACGTTGATTATATTTATGATTACATAACTACATATAAGGTGGTTCGAAAATTTTCTAACATGTAAATTATCATTACAAATATAGATACAATGAACGCTTTAGAAACAATAAAGATTTACAATAGCTTAAGATAGTATAAGAAATAGTTTTTCAATGAGAACACATTATATAAAACACCAAGTAAATATTTTAAAATAATTATCATAATTATAACAACATTAAATTTTATTTTCTAATATAATAATTTATTTTCACAAAAAATTTACTAAACAAATTACGAGGTCCATTAAATTGTTATAACAATTTAAAATATATTGAACCTATTTGATGACAAATGACAAACTCAAAGGACCAATGGTAACGGAGAGCGCGAAATAACGCGTCTCAATGCCAGAACCTGATTGGTCCTTTATTTAAACTTGACATCTGTCATGCCAGCGTTCCAAAATAATGCTGGCAACATTAACAACCATAAACAAAATCAATATACACAAATCACTACACAACAGATCTTTAGACAGTAAAAGGATTATGTTTAAACAGTATTCAAAAATATATTTGATATACGAAAGCTCGTAGAAATAATCGGATTTAAATATTTACTTTAATAAAATCAAGTGATCTAATACAACATGAATACACAATAAAGTAAAATGATTACTCAACTATTATATATAATTCGAGACTACAGTAAATAAACTTTTACACACAAACCGAAGCCTTGCTCCAAATTCACTACATGATTATATAAAACCCGTTCATTACAATCTTATATAGAAATATATTGGATAGAGTTTCTAGAAGGCAAATAAGCAAATCACAAGAGTAAGCTTTTGAGCGAATTATTATAGTATGTGCGAGCTTATGTTAGTTGTACAATAGAAGATATATACAAGACTTCGCCACAACATCCTATACCCTACAGCATAGTTCACGGGATGTTAGTAAATTGTAACTTGTTACAATTAAATAACAAACAGTATGCATCGAGTAAATTGTATGTATATACATGCAACAGCTATTTATACCTCTTTTTCTAAGCTTAACGCTATCTTACGTGCAACCGGATTGTATAATATTAGTAGCTATTGTAACTATATTATAAAGTGTTAGAGTTTTTGTGATAGCTGGTGAACAATATGTTATCCACGTGATTGTTTAAAAAAAGATTTGCAACGAAATTCAGTGACACTTGATCCATTATATTAGACCTGTATAAGTAATTGTTATGGTCTACGATCTAAGGTTTGGTCTTTTTATATTACGATTGTTTTTACCAAATAAATAATTACATATATATTGAATGATAAAAGATGCGGATTTTTCAATGATTCGCCAAACAGCTGAAAATGCCATATTTAACATTTATTTCACAGCCATCCTCTTAACCTACGGCATGAATATTTTAATATTATATTTTCCAAGCAAATGAAAATCCAGAATCGGTAATATAATTCCCTATCTATCCTATCCTATATATTTATCGAGGAAATAATAGTGAAGCATAAATATTGATATTTCATACAATAGATCACGAAGCGCATAAACTTTAGTAGAATTTGTAAAATATATGGAAAATTGTAACGGGTAAAATGTAACTAATTATAACACAAACAGTTAAAATTAAACTAATTAATTATTTTTAAATTTTAATCTAAACATAATTTATAAAAGAGCAAGAAAGAGGTCAACAAAGTTTCAATGACAAAATTAAGTATATTTTCTTAACTGCCGTCGAAGCAGAGACAATAGAGCAGCAATAGACAAAGGATCCGAAAACGTTGTTCTCACAACAGTATTATAACGTACAACCTTATTACTAAGTAGGGGTTGTCATTAGTAAGTACAAACATGTTAGTTACTGAAAAATCAATCCGTTTATATGTATATAGTATATTTAATGTAGAACAAACTCAACATAGCGTGTAAAATCGAAATAGAATTAAATTAATAATTAATCAAATAATCAAAATTAATAATCAAATAAGTTGATGATATTTTGAAAATAATGCTCGAGATACAAGCACCAGTAATACAAGGGAAGCTTAACTTTGTGCATATTTATATATTTTCACTATCTAACTCCTTTTAACTTTATCATAATTAGACTAGTAACTATCTACTTATAGTTAATTACACCTTGAGATTGCACAAACAGAACCCGTTTATAAGCGATTGCTGGGAATATTGTGAGTACAGCAATTGTGTGTTGTAGAGACAGCTTTGGACTGTGACGTGACGTCACAGTTCAAGAAGACACGTGTTTAAAGAAATAAGAATAAAAGATTATATTGGTTCAAATTGACTATCCCACTTCATATATCGCATCGGATAAATAGCGCAATAAGAAAAATTAATATCGATTGGTCAAAAGTAAATCGGTTAGCCAACAAGCTCTAGTTTTTGACAAGTATTTCTAGTTGGGTCTTCTCAGTTGACATTGCGTTCCAATTATAAAATAGATAAAGAAATCATGTCCAATTTTCTATCTGCATGTGTACCCCGTAGGTTAAAATACGGGTTGCATCTTGATTTGATTTTGAACGATATAACGATAGATTCAACTGAAATGCCCCAATATTATGCAATGCATTTACAAATTGCCCCAACTTCATGTATTCAAGTGATAGTATTCCACTGTTATTGTTCTCGTTATAAGAAGATAATTTCTAATTACTTGTTTCCACTGCAAACTGGACCAGAGTCGTCAAAAATACTACCACGCCGTCCTTGCATATACATTTTCCCAACAGATCGTTGCATCTCAAAATTGCCGTTTTAATATTAGAATCCCAAAGTGTTCATCATATTACATATTTGAACTAAAACAATAGAAGTAAGGAGTCGACTTTTGAAAATTTTGAATTGTATCTCATAATGATTGAAATAGGGGCGTTTCTATTGAAGTTATCTACAGGGGACGCTTTTCATATTACATAACGAGATAACTTTCACTTATTCGGAATCTTTGAACGCCCTATATTTTAACAGTAAAGCTTAACACGATATATTAACGCCGGTTAGTCTGATTTATTTTAACTTACATTAATTTTATTTCAACAATATTTACCCGCTTTTCATAATCATAAATAAATAGAAGAAATTCATTGTCCTCAAAATATTTTTTTCATTTCATAGATTAATACAGATATATCCGGGCAAGCGAAAGGAACGTGCTAGTTCACCAAAACGATTTAGACGCATTGAAATTCATAAGAGAGACTAGAATATTTAACTACTCACTACTACATAGTACATGAATTCGCTAAACTTAACGGTGGCCTACAAATGAGTACTGGTTGAAAAAGCATATTTTGGCAAGACATTCCCAAGCCTCAGGGCGTAAACGTTTTAGTATTTGTTAATAAGATTAAATAAAATTGTTCTAAAATAATAATCTATACCTTTTCAGTATATTTCTAAGACAATTATTTATTTGAAATAAGTACCGTCTTCAGTCGCAGTCTAAAAATGTGTTACTTTCAGTCAATTATTAATTCATTTGTAGATCACATAATATCATGGCGTTTAAAAATATTGCTAATGAGACCATCGACAAACAGTCTTGCTTTACTCAGTATATTTTTCTTTAAATTCGAATTTCGAATGTCCAATTCCAGTGACAGCTATGGAAAGTAAAACAAATGACATTTCAGCTTTCCCGCGAAAAGTCGCAAGCTTTTTTTTTTAAATAACAATAAGATTAATATTTCCATTAACTTAATAATTATATTGTTTAGTATTTTTATTATTATACTAGTGACTTCAAAACTAATAAATTCCGTTGCAATTTACACCAGTCTCCTCATTTATAGGCCATTGATATTACAGAAACAGTTTATTTATTGGCACGAATGGCTATTAATTTTAAGATAATTGAAGGTAAGAAGTTAGTATCTTCGATAAATTTAAAAAAGTTATTTCACAACAAAAATAAACTTTGTCTTAAAATTATTATAATAGGAAACATATTCTGAGCGAGAAAATTTGAAAATACTAAAAAATATTCTATGAAAATTTGTCTAAATACAATATTTGTTTTACATAAGTGAGATATTTTTCTAAACCGATATACTTAAAATACTTTAAATGATTTAATATAAAAATTGTATTACATAAAAATATATATTCTGCACAACATAACATTATACGGCATAAGACTTATTTATTAACATGTTTAGGATAATCTTTGAATAAAACCATATGGAGGAAGATACGACGCGTCTGTTCATGTGGCATTTAAAATTCGAACACTTCTAACGTAGACAGAGATAGACTTATGCGTATGAGAAAACGCGCGAGTGAGAACACCATGCATTCATGTTCTTACTTCTAAAAATAAATTTGGTGTAATATAATTTTGTATTATTTATACAATATTTAACGTTTGTGTAATTCTTGATTTACGTGTAAGGTATAGGACAACTAATGTCCGACCGAACTTGAATTTATAAAGTGATTTTGAAGCTAAAACTTATTTCGTTTTATGACCAAGAAAATTACTTTACGGATACCTTTTATGATTATGGCGGAAATGCAACCATTGTTTACTGTGCGGGTCTCGGGGACACTTTGCTGATGTTCTCTGGGCATTTTTAGTTGCGACACACTTCAACGTGTCTTCCTTCATTTGGTGTTATGGCTTAACATAAATGTGAATAATGCGTATATAGATATAGTTTGTTTGTATAAGCACATCTTAGGCATTTTTATGACTTCAGTTGAGCCGTTTTGTGCATTTGACGATTATTTGATGATAATTAAATATAAAGGATATTTGATTAAAACGCACACACGAACGAATTAACCGCAAAATTGTTACAGAAACCGGTAAAGTATCATTCATTGATCATTTATCATTTTTGAGATGTATTCGAACAAAGGTCGTTATGAAATAGAGAATATTTTACAAAATATTCACCTACAAAGGCTCGTCGGTATAAGCACTAACAACGTTTTTCTTTTATTTAAATTCATATAAAAATGTCACAAACTATAAAAATGCAACGCTTATAACATTTCAACAATGGTAACACCTAAAGAAATATGTTATAATCGCGTCTTAGAATATCTCAATTAATAATAATAATTGTTGGGATTGCAGATTTCAGTGCGATATCAATTAACCATACGTTTTGTAACTATTTTCGCAATCATTGGACTGTTCCAATTCACAAACGAAATTGTTAAAAGATCGTAAGTTATCTATTTACTTTTATACAATCTTTCTTCTCTACTGAATAAAACAATCAATCAATCTTTTTGTTCTACTTGAAAGAGCTTCAAAACATACCTGTTTGTTTAGTTCGAAATTTAAATTATTACAAAATGGCGGTAAACAGAACATATTTATAAACGGATAATTAAAAGTCCACTGAAATCTGCGACCGGTCAACGGGCGAGCGGGTGCGGGGCGGCGGGGGGCGTGTATTACGTGATCTTCATCTTCTTGGTGGTCTCGCCGAGCATGTCCTTGATCTTGGTGAGCGGCGAGCGGCGCGCGTCCTCGCGGGCGGCCTCCGGCACGTGGATGTGCAGCGGGTCGCGGAGCCGCGCCAGGTCCTTCTGCAGCTTGTCGATCTGGACACGTTTTAATTTATTAACTTTTATCAGTACGTCAACCCATTAATGATAAAATTTATATTTCATACGTGTTCTATTAAGTGTGCCAATGAGTATTCCAATTTTAAACGTAATGTAGTGTTTTAGAATTTTAAACGTGTTCTAGTGTTTGTATATGTGTTGTTGTATTCCAATTTCAAATGTGTCTTAGTATGTGTTGCTGTATTCCAATTTTAAACTTGTTCCAATAAGTGTTGCTGGTTTGTAAAATTCTAAACTTGTTCTACTAAGTGTCGCGAGTATTTTGGACATAGATGGTCCGATGGCTGCTATATAAAACTGGAACGCTATTAAGTAGCGTTAACGGAAAGTATTTACGTCGATATACAATGATTAGGAGCGTACGTTCCACATTGTTTGCGAATAATAATCAATAAACATTGCCAAAGTCTTTAGGACATGGTCTCATACATTTTATGCTACTTGTTTGATTTGTCCAATCGTTTTAGAGGGTTACTCGCTAATCTTCTCGGTATTGAATTTATTCCCAGAGATACCAATATTATCACAGTAAACAATAAGATTACAGATACCGTGCTGTGTATAAAAAATCCAGTTAATTTCTCACCTCATCTTTAAGATAATTGTACTGGGTGATGTCGAGGCCGATCTTTTTCGCCTTCTTATGCAACGTCAGCAGATGCTGCCTATCCTTCACATCGGGCAACACGTACTCCTGAAAGTATAGTCAAAGAAATATATATAATTATAAGTTACAGTTAAATTAAATTTGAAAAGAATACTTTTCGACCTAATGATGTTGTATAGCCGACATTTGAAATCACCTGTTTGGTCAACACGAAATAAGCGTACGCGGCCATCGCGGTGCCGTACGTCACGAAGTACGTGACCGGCTCCATGATGTCCCACGAGTACTCCCACCAGGTGAGGCGCGCCAGCACCCCGAACTGCACGCCCATCAGCCCCAGCCCTATCCACGTTAGGGCCGACGTGCGCCGTGTGGTTTCCATCTCCAGTGACAGACGTTTCTGGAAAGTCAGTTAGGAAAAAGTTAGATTGGTTTTCACAAATTACATTAGTCAAACTAAATTATTTATTCATAACTAAACGGGGCATATGTTGTCCTTTCAAAATTCAATGTAACGCATGATGCAAATAAATGATTTGAATTAAATTTAAATCAATTTAAAAAGCAGCAAAACAGTAATTCAGTCCTATTAGCTGCATCTTGACTAATCGCTTGTAATGTGCAGTGCTATTTTGTAGTTCGATTCTTATAGGCCTGTTGTTGGATCCACTATCTTCGTTAAGGTGCAATGAAGTCACTTACTACCAAAATTAGAACTGAACCGTACAAATTTATTGTCTAATATCAACAAAGACTTCAAGATAGCTTTTTAAAATTTCAATGAATCCGCACGCAACTGTCCATACTTATTTACATATAAAGATAATAAGGAACTCCGTTCCAAAACATTAACATTCACACCTGTAAAGTTTCGCAAAGGTTCTAGGTTAAACCAACGCTACCAATCTCTACCTGTCTAAACTTGGGACAGTTTCTCGTATGGCCTACCTCTTCCAAAGGCTGTAGCTCAGCCGACAGCTTTTCCAGCTGCGCCCTCAGCTCGCGCTCTTTTCGGATCTGATGTTCACGGACGTTGAGCGCTTCGTACAGCTGGTTCACCAGGTTCCGTACGTCGCTGAGGCGCGTTATCTCTTCTGTGCTGAGACGCTCCTGCGAAATAACATTCGAAATTTAAAAAAAAAGCTTATGATTTTAACAAGAATAGTGCAACTATCTTAATTGTGACACGTTTAAATTAATAATAACATTGATGGGAGCGTATGTATAATCAATCAAAATTTTAGTTACTTAAAATACATACATTAAATAATATCTTTAAAATAAACTTCAATTAAAACAAGAACAAAAATTAAAGATCAAATTGAAAATGAAATATTAATGCAGGCGAGAATACAGTTTCAAAGAAAAGGTGTACTAAGAAAATTACCTGTCCGATTAAAGACAGATAACATAATTCGAAGCGAGGTAACTGGTAGCCGACAGTGTCAGGTTAATATAATCGAACCTAAGTCGGCTTTCGTGAAATTTTAGGCGAGTTGCCAAGCGCCAGATGGCGTATTCAATGTATTTGGAGTCAGTGCAACTTTCAATGGACACAAGATTCCGGGAAACGAAATAAATGATATAATATTTGTACGACAACATTTCGCCAAGACCCGAATTTCTTCCACTTGACCGACTTTACGGACACAGTAGTGTAGACACATTGGAAATGAGACAAGAAAATATTAGATATTACTTTTATTTTACTCTAGAACCTACTTAGTATCCAGAACAGGTTCAGTGACCGATTCAACTGTCTCGCTCGGACGCCTTTGGTGTATATAATTGTTCTTTATCGCACGTTGAATTCCAGATTATTCTAGAATCAACCATATCATTAAACTGGCGGCTCTGTTATGTATTGGAAATGAATCGTTTAAATACGGAAAAACCTGCCACAGCATATATAAATACGTTTATATTACTAACATTGTCATATTCCGAAATTTAAAAAAGTTATCACACGTAAAAAATATTCCCGCTTCTTTTTATGACGCGGGGGTTTGAAATTGACCAGCAAATGAAGTGCCTACCCTTGAACGCGAGGTTCGTTATAAAACGGAAAAGCTTTGTCACCTGCCTGCATTATGTTCTAGTTAGAGCCATGATTAATGATGTAGGTAACAGCCATTCACGATTTCTTTACTATTACCTACACTAACGTACACACACTCACACATACTTATGCACGCATGCACACACAAACATATACACATTATAGAGGGAGTATTTAATAGGTTATTACTAATTATTACGAATATTTAATAGTTGTAAATGTTTTTTTTTTGGATATTTCATATAATTTCATGACATTGTATTAATTTGATATGATTTATTTAATATAATTCAAATTGTATGTATAACCTCAAATTTTTACATGCCTATTAAGTTAGAATATATTGAAACAGAAAAATATTGTAACACCTTTTATACAATATGGTCTTGCGAATAAATAAATAAATACGATAACATGTTTGTCGAGT
>DWUN01004875.1:0-10342 GCA_018249975.1 Passova gellias | reverse complement strand
GTGTACGCCTATTTCAATTTGTTCTTGTTTATACAATTTTAGTGTGCAATAAAGTGTATTATTATTATTATTATTATCCATTATATAGTAGAGAAACACTGTTATTTTTGAGGTTTTCATTGCGAGATCGTAAATGATTACAATTTTTGCGGCGGAGGGCGGGACGAGGTGGCGGGCAAAAGCTAGTTAGTTGCTTTAATACGAGAGAACCGAATCACTTGCAATCGCTACGAGGAACTCACGGTGCGAGTGGCGTGGTACCGAAACAGTGTCAGGTGAATATATCCGGTGGCAGCCGGCTACGGTCATATGATGGTCGCGTGCGCATATCGCGTCTGTAAGCGGAGCGGAGTGCGCCGCTCCTGACCCCCGATACAGCGGCGCTGCGATAACGCACGATAGCGGCGCTGCTCGGCCATTTCGAGATAGCATCGCAACACGTTAACGCGAGAGCCGAATGCGCATCGACGTAAATCGGTCGGATTACACAGTTCGGCCAATGTTTCTGTTTATTGTAAACGTACGTGCAATATTTGATGAAATCGAATCGGAATCGAACAATGCAGACGGAATTGTTCCATAAACGGGTTAGCTACGGTGTAGGTGGATTCACGAATGTAATAAATATAATGACAAAACAGATATACGATGCGAGCATTGATGGATGTAGGCGACGAGGGAGATCTAGACTGTCCTATCTCGTCCGAATAGGTCAGATACTGGCTGACGGAGCAGTCAAGAGTCTCCGAGACCGGCGTGTATGCACGAAAAGGGTGATCAATGTAGACGAAGCGCGTCAGGTTTGCAAGGACAGAGATATTCGGCACTCGGTGCTTTCTGCCTACCCCGTTAGGGACCTGGCGTGCTGTTATGTATGTATGTATGTATTTAAAGCAGGTTTCAGTTGCTGTTGATTTGTTAAGTTTCTACAGTACAATTCGAGGCTCTTTACTGATATACATAAGCAGCAATGACCTCTTATGGCTGCACTTTAGTCCCCTGTCATAACAAAAAGTTTAAGGTCATATTATTTATTGATTTCCGTTGATTAATTCAGTAACGTACCAATTTAATTAATGAAATGAATTATAATTATACATTTCGTTCAAAGAACTTCAGACACTAATGATAGTTTCAGTCATTGATATGCAAACAAATACCGCTTAGGGTTAACGTCCAAAAGAGCAGTGAACGCAGTGAGGCCACGAGACACGGGCAAACAAGTTGTATATACCTGCATAATAAGCTTTACCAGAAAGTAGCCATATATGCGCCAATAACCACAATCTTCTTCACACTATACATGAATGAGTCAACAGTGAATGGTCTGGCGAATTCAATAATCAAACCCGTCCCTACTTTATCTCTACGATTACCAAAAAACTGTTATCTGGCTGAACTTTAAATGTCCACCATTCACAAAATAATATGCATAAGGAGTTAAAATGAATTTCAAACACTATTTGTCTTTCCCGATTACAAATTAATAGCACATTGATATGGGTTTCGATTTGCCATTAGTTACGAACAGTGCCATATCTGTCTCTACGTTCAAACGTACAATATATATTTGCATTGTAATCTATGAATTGATCTTCTCTCTTAATAATACAAAGACGATTGCGCCAACAAGACAATGATATTGAACTTGAAGGGCCAATTATGTGGTAATTTATTAGCAGAGATATGCATCGGACACTGACGCTCCTATGATTTAGTGAGTACAGAGTTATGCTGAGGTCATTCAATTTCACGGAACGATGGCAATTAGTAGTTTTCACTCGTGCACAAATACTAATGTTATCTACAAGTGGGTACGTAGCTTTATCAAAGCTAATTAAACTTAAAGTCAAGCTTGTCTTCAAGAGTATAGAAACTCCAACGTCTTTTGAGTACTTTGCAGTACTGAGCATGGTTTTCCAAAACGTGGAGTATCCCATTTAAGATATGAAGTGGGTTAAGAATAAATTGATAGAAAATGAAAAAGAGTTCTAATATAATATAAATGTGTTTAATGTGATTGTCCAATGACTACATAAAATAAAAATATTATAAGTTAGATTTTATCTAGGTCCTGTATATTCGAGTACAGACCTGCTCACTTAATTTTCATATTCATTACAGTTTCTGTAAACTCAGACAGATCTACGCTCAAGTGGGGTATTCAATAAAAATGGACAGCAATTTCGTTGTGTTCGATTTGAATCAAAAAATGTTCAGTGCCTTTTACCGAGCGGTTTAAATTGTTTATATTTATATTTTCAAATTACGAAAAACACGAGAGAGTAATAACAAAATTCAATTTTCCGTTTGTATTAATCTTTTGCTAACAGAGGGCCCGCGGGATTGGTTCTTTGATTTCCCTCCATTGAATCGGCAGCGCGATTGCGTGCGGATTGGACGCAAATTAATCCAGCAGACAATGCTGACCGTGACACGGCGCTCGCGCTGTGTTTGGACTGACAATAACAAATTATTCATACTCGGTGATGGAATGTAAACAGAATATGATTGGTTATTAGCATGCAGGTTGGCGGGCCTTCCACCCCGGGGAATAAGGACACACGAGGCCGCCCGGCCTCAGGGATCGTCCCCACGCTATTAACAAGTCGCTACTAGCCGCATCCAACTTTGTTCTTAACGTATTCCGAACTTAATTTAATTAATTACGGACCCTCCTTGGTACGAATCCATTTCGCTAAATATTATTTGGAGGGGATCAGAAACTAAGATCAAACGAAAGCACGCCTATAACTCGCACGAAAAGCTATCAAAGAAGGCAAAATGAAATTATATCATGTATTATCCGGGATGCTATTAAGGCCGCTTGAAACCATCGTGCGCATTTAACTGGCTTTTATTGATCATTATTCATTATAAATGCCGACATAAACTGGCCGCCGTATGGTTATATTAAGTTGTTAAAAGGGTTTACTGCACCAAAATAATAGATTTTTTTGCTGGCTATGAAACGAACTTCAATGCTGTTTGCTAGTAATAAATATAACAAAATTATTAAATACATGGTTTGAGTAATTTGTCTCGGTTGAGGATAAAATGTTTCGTTCTTGTCTCTTCCATTAATACTCATTGAGCGACATGGTTTAAATGTCGATCCACCATGCATAGGTATCCGTTCGACACCCGGACAGGCAGATATTCTTGTAATGTGTTAACTAATTATACTCTTCTTGAGATATTTATATAGTAAATGTTATCGTACTATCCACATTACAGGCAATTGTGGTATAGGCTAAATTGTTATTGTTATTATTCTTTGAGTGTATTTACAGCAAAGTGGTTTTAAGGCTCATACATAACTGAAAAATAGGGGAGCAATTGAAGTTTTCCTAATAAATAAAGAAACGGTTTTCAATGATTTGTAAATTTAAAAACTAAAGATATGTGAAACATGAGTAAGATTAAAAATAACCTATGACTTGAAATGATTGTACAATAGCAAATGAAGTATTGCTTTGTTTCTATTCAATTATGTGTTGATTGCAAGGGATAATGAAGTTTTGTAAAATATTTTTTTCAATATAATTGGTGCAATTGACTGGGCTTACAAAGTATTGAAATATCTCGATATCCCAGTTATAATTTTCAATAGGTTACAAATGAAGTGGTTTTTCATTGATTGAAGTGATTAAAATTATAAGGATCAATGTGGAAATGGAAATTATTTGATTGCTTTTATATTATGTAGTGGAATACAAAATGTTTTTTTTTTTGTAAATAACTGTAAAACATGATTGAAAATCCACTTGACCATTATCCACTTGACATGTATTCTGCATTCATTTAATTAATTAGCAACAGATGTATTGCTTGCTAGGTATAGTTGTATGTGTCCCTGTCGCTAGGGATAAATGCAGATACGGTATCTCCTGGCTGCAGCCACTTTAGTGAGAGACGATTAAAAGCATCTTACTGCAGTAAGAAACGCCTAACAGCAGCTTCCGGTGTTATTGGCGGCTGCGCGGTATAAGCTCACACACACCAGTTATCGACCTCAAGAAGGACTACGGAGTAAGTAGCCACAACATAATGCGTGGATTGTTGACAAGATTCCGAAATGAATTTCTCTAACAATTACAATCATAAGATTAGCTTTTCAAACAGCTGGGAGTTAACTTGTCAGGCATACTGTTCGAAATTAAGTTCCCTCATTCTAGCTTAAGATAAGTCTCACTTGGTTTAATAATAATCAAGTGAGTCCAAACACGTCGTTGAAGGTTAAATAAAAAAAGTACGTTTGATCTTTCAAACCACACCTGTCGTTCTAAAGGTGGTCGCCGTATTTAGGTTAGTCGATTTATTTTATAGCTCGTAAACAAACTCAGTAAGCTTCTGTCACTCTCGTTCGGCGGTTTATAGTGAATAAGATTTTATGATAACGGTTACGTGGTTCCCAATAGCAACATCATTTTCCGTGATATCAACTCTTTAAATGCAAATAGAGCACGTTACCTATTTCATCTTTTGTTATGAGATCGTTGTGGCGCGTTGGACGCTCATAATTTAATGGATCGCTTTTTTAATATCAACGCATCTTTCACCTTTATTCCTACTTGCACAATGGTACTTTCTTAAAGTTTAGTTACATAATCGTTTATATTTCCATTAAAATTCATGTAATGTCTAACGTTTTTGTAAACAAATATTAACGTTGCGATGATGTCTGTTGATGATGATGATGTTTGTATACAAATATTAATATATTTTGTCAAATCAATTTACCGTTCGTAGTAGGTTCTAAGGGAATCGTTCATATCTACCAACTGCAAAAATTTCAAATGATTCCGTTTAATAATCGAGCACACAAAATGATTACACAAGTTCAACTACAAAGATTTGTAAAAACGTCATCTGTCCAATATTCGAATTCTAATCAAGTTTTAAATTGCAGCCATTCTTATCTGCTGCGTCGATTCGCACTCCAACTGAACTTTCATCTCTCATCCTTCGCCCCGCTCCTCGTTAGCTTCTCCTTAAAACTTCGTCCGAGACTTCGACAACAACTTTTTTAGCTCGACTGAAATTCAATTCTTATGATTAATTAATTCGATTGTATTTAAGAGTTATTTGCGGCATGATCGCCGACCATGGTGTCCATTATTTCATGATTTGGGTCGAGGGTGAAAGCAAGGGTCGTTTCTGCTCGGTCACCGCACCGACAGAAACGTTACAACCCCGTTTCACAGTTTTCTTACCTTTTTTCCTTTTTTTTTATTCGAGGAAGTGAAAATGCTTTATTGGGAAACTCAATTTAGACATTCGCGTCAAAACTTGCTTCCTTGTGAAGTGCCACTTCATTATAATTTTTGCCCCCCGCTACGGTGTGGTATTTTTCGTTTGTCTCAGCTGCGAAACTGTTTTCAAGTTTCGTCCTGGGCGATGTAATAGTAAAGTTGTCGGCGCGTAAAACGGAGCGCTCGTAATCCAAAGTTTTAGCGGCAATAAAATATAAATAGGCATACCCATACATCAGGTGAGCGTCATGCGGTTTCAGAGGCGCGTAATGTAATTTAATTAAAGCGCGATATAAAACACCTTGGTAGATGCGGTGGCACTTAAGACGTCCTTAATTTGGGAACGCTTGATGAACTTCCCACATGTGGATGCTAATGGGAACATTATTCAGCGTACGACGTTATGATTGTGTTTGTGGATCTGTTATATCGTTATTGGTCTCATAGAGGTTTTGTAATAAAGTTACGAGTTTACTTTAGGGTATTGTATATATTTTTATATTGCGTTTTGATATAGAGATAAAACGTGGGAGATTGTATCACATACAGAAGTATCTTGTCTAGCTGTAAGGGGAACAATTTGCCATTTTATTTTCTGATAATCAGCTCAGCCAGATAGTATAATGATAATTGTGTTAAATATTTATATTATAAGACTTCAGTCGCACGTACAATTGCATTAAAATTCACACAATTTCAACGTATGCAATTGTGCTCGCGTAGTAAAATTACTAAAATATTTAATTAGTTACAGTTACATAGATTATAGGCATACTTACCTTGTAATCTAATATATAAGGTTCAACTTATTAAGCGTTTATTGTAAGCATATTAGATCCAGTTGATTTCAGTTTCAGGAAAGCTAAGGGTAAATTTTACCATGGCAACGTTTATATTACAAAAAGAAACACGGTTGATATCTTTTATATTTTAACCATTAAAGGGTCTTTTCAATAACAACCCTCACCCGTCTCCTAAAAAAATAACAAATTTTGAATAGAAGTTGCCAATTTGAAAAACTGGATTATATTTTACATTTCATAAAGCTTTTTGTAAAATGAAATAACATCATTTCAAGCAATAAACTGTTGTCAAAGTTCTATTAATGCTTTCCCTTCTTTCATATTATAATAGGTAAGGGATTATTATAAATAACATACCAGTGAGTGCCAGGAACATCACGCAAAGAGAAGAACATAAACAAGCAGACAATGAAAAGAAATTTAAAGATCCTTCAAATGTCTGCTTTCCTTTAATTCGAACCTAAGGCCCTTGGAATAACAATTCGGCATGCAAATCATCCCGTCATATGGGTTGTCGAACAATGTCGCATAAAATACTAGTTAGCAAAAAAATTCCGTTTGTAAAAAGGCTGAATAAAAAAAGAACATAAATAATCTTTATTACACTTACAAAATGATATAACGATATAGATAAGTATCAAGTTTCATAAATTCATAGCGTAAAAGATCTTGACAACATCCACACTTCAGAACATTAGCGTGTTCCACTGAGGCGCGAAGTGTCGTTGGCGCACCGCCAGTACAACTACCAAATAGATATCTTTTATTCAGTAAACTCAAACTTTTCTCTACATAAATCAGCGACTTGGGGGCACCTTCATGAAATTGTAATGAGGAAGAACTATTTATGGCTAATCCTTTCGAAATAAACTGCTCGAAACTGTGTCCGTCTGAATTTCTACGCATGGTTGTTACAAGAAAGCGTCGGAGTTTGCAACATTTGCAGCAAAAAGTGATAGTGGGCGAGCGGAACAAGCTTATGGAGGAAGTTGAGTAGTGAAAGAGACGCGTGCTAGGATAGTCGAATGAGGTATAGTGGAATGGATTTTTGAATTGCAAATAGGGGAAATGAAACTGCCGCTGCCTTGGCCTTCCCCGCCCGCCCGACCTCTTCCGGCATTATAATCATCCTTAATAACACGGGAGTGTTTTAATGAATTTACGTTGTGATTAAAGCAAGGAGCAAGCTAACTTGAGGAAAGTTAAAATGTGTACATTGTTTCTAGATTATAAGTTAGCACTTTTGTTCTCACTTTAAACCAGCGCGGGCGATAATAGAGTCACGGGAGAAGACTATCCGACATTGCTCTTTGTCTTTGTTCTTGTAATATTAAATTGGATACACACTTAAGCTTCGTGGTGTAGTATAAAATTACTGTTTATAAAACAAAAACATTTTCGCTAGGTCGAGGACGCTAAAGTTATTAAAAACTGAGTTCTGATCAAATAATATTTTGATAACGATAAGTACTTGTAAAATATAAACGTATTATTAAACATTTTAGAATAGTGATAGCCTGGTGGTTTAGATTTCAGCCTCCCCCTGCGGGGTCTAAGGTTCAAACCCATGTCACGCTGCTTGGACTAAATAACGTTAAGTTGTTTTTTTTGAATCAAACATCAATGGATACAACAGAAGCCGTAAACTGTGTAAATCTTTTTACGCTTTTATTCCTCACGACTACAGAAAGTAACAAGTATGACTTTTGTATTAAAAAGCCCAACTCATTCGAGGTACCCACCGCAAATGAGTTGGGCTAGAATTCGGAGTGAAAGGACGAAACCTAACTTTAATTAGGTCATAATTACGTTTTCTCAATCAAGCAACAGCTAACTAATGTTTATAATCGAAAAAAGCTGATTATTAATCATTAAAAACGGTCAGCAGAGAATCCTTTGAACACCGCGGGCTTCTCAAAATGTTATTCTATGAAAAACCAACAAACTTGAACTATAAGTTGTAACAATGCATTTTTTTTCAAAACAGAAATATACAATGGGCTAGACGGATGGAAAACACAACTAAAAGATTTCCAATTGATAGATGTACGTGGGCACGGCCATAAACGTACTGTGAGCAAAACTGAAAATTGACCGTGTAAATAAAACGGTCTTGCTTTCATACGCTTTTACTGTTTGCAAAAAGATAGAAGTGTAACAGGAAAAACCTTTTGCAATGATACACATGAAAGTGAAACAAAAAACGGGAACATGTAAATCAATCTTTGTTACTTAAAGATAGATAAATCCTTTTTTGTTCCTTTCTATATTAATGGTAATATGCAATGCATGAAACAAACGACTCGTTGTTAAAGTGGTTGACATTTCTTCAAACAGCAATAAAATAAAACGAATCTTTATGTCTAAGATGTGCATTATATTGTTATTAGCGTGGGTAGGTGTAAATTAAAAGCATGAAAAAATGCTCAATTCAATGTTGTTCCATTCAAGGTAGCGATATAGGACTTGAATTAATACTACAAAAAGTTATTTTTTTATATTCCGTGTACTATTTGTGGGGGGTTTCTTTGTCGTGTCATCATATCGGACTGGCCTCACGGTCTGGTGGTCAGAGACCCCAGGATAAACATTTGTGTGATGAGCTCATTTGTTTGTACTGTGTCCGGGTGTACCAAAAATATCCATATAATTATAATATTGTATTTATGTTCATCAGTCGCCCAGTTATCGTAACAAAGGCATTTGCCTAACTTGGAATAAGACAGCCATTTGATAACCAACATCTATATAAAAACATGAATTTCTTTCTTTGCTACAATAATCAATTCAGCTTTTCCTGGATTATATTTACCTTAAAATAAAGATAATAAGTCATATACAGTTGTATATGGATACTTGTCCAGAAATTAATTTGGGTACTTATTACTTTATGCCCTATAGTCTTTGATGATCGAACTTGGCTGGCGCACTGCGGTGCGTCTGCTGGCTAAAATTTAATTCGAGCATAGCGCATTCCGCCACAGATTGCATTCCTTTGCGCAGACTGACTGCTTGACGTCCCCTGATGGAAGCTTAAATGCTGACGTACACCCAGACAACACAATATTGTTTGGTGAAACGAAAAACCAAATGCACCTATACAAATCCACCAATTGTACACAAAAGCAAGATCATTCATGAAAAGTATCACTTTGTTATAATTTTTCTATTTATTCCTCTTACTATCTACGACTCAATAAAGAGTGATTGTTGTTCTCATTATTATGGACACACACAAATGTACGTGTTCATATATTGTACACAAACCGTAAAACACAACTGATTTGCAACTCAAACCAACACGTCACTATGCTGTTTTGTCATGTCTAAATCGATGGGCGTCGACCGTCGACAGGCGTATGATTTAGTTATGACATGTTACACGTTGCCCGTTCCAACCGAATATTGGATATTTCGTCAAACTGCATGTTATGAAGTAAAATATTCACGCACCGTGACCGCTTTGTGTGAAATCTAGACGTGAATTCGCTGTATTCGACGATAATACGGTTTATGCTGCAAAATCATTTATGAGAACATACTTAGAGCAGTTTCCTGTGCATCACTCAATGTTGTGGAAATATACAGAGAAATTCCATTGTTCTGTATTCTGGTTAATTAAGTTTAAGTGATTAAATACACAAGAAGCAGTCGTAGCCTAGTGGTTCGAAATTAAGCCTCCCGCTCCGGGGGTTCTGGGTTCGATACTGGCACGCACCTCTCATTTATTACGTGCGTTTTATAAGTAAAATTTAAATATCACTTACTTTAATGGTAAAGGAAATCATCGTGAGGAAACCTCCACAGCTTAGAGATATTATAAATTATATAATATTTTCTGAGGTGTGTGAAGTCTAAGTACCAATCCGCATTTGCCAGCGTGGTAGACTATGGCCTAAATCCCTCTCACTATGAGAGGAGACCCGGTCCAGCAATAGACCAACAAAAGGGTCGAAAAAGAAATATACAAGGACAAAAGTAATTAGGAGTAGGTACATTATCTATGTTGATGATGGTTACTCGAATTCTTGGTGTCGCTTCAGTCTCGATTGTCGTTTTTTTAAAAGAATCTTGAAGCTTCAGTTGAATGCTTTTTATAACCTTGATAATCGGTTCGCAAAGACTATCATAATTTCTCCGTCCACTCATATATTAAGATGTACGTAACATCTAGCCTGTAATCCCCGAAGGGGTAGGCAGAGGAGTGTAGTACACCCCCACAGTTCACTAGTTACGTTTAAGTCCCACATTAAGGTGGTACAACTTGGACACAAGATGTAACTT
>DWUN01004874.1:0-10344 GCA_018249975.1 Passova gellias | reverse complement strand
AAGAGGAAGGTTTATATGTAAAATAACATCCATTAAACAGTGGAGAAATACTGTTATATTTTAAATGGCAGAACAACGTTTGCCGGTTCAGCTATTATTAAATAAATAATAGTAGTAGTACTAGTGGTAGTATAGTAAATAATTAATAGTAAATGGTGTTTGTAAACATGTTTAATTGTGAAAACTAGACATGGTACCTATTTAAGTTCGGTTAATTTTGAAATTATAAAAACAAAAAATATTTAACCATTTCTAACATGTACGTCCGTATAATTTACATTTGACCAAGCTCTCAAGCTTCTCATTACCGGAAAAAGCATATAATGCAGCGATAAATTGGTTGAAAAAAAAATATATTTTACAAATTAAAGGTCTTTTAATGAAACTAGAAACTCAGCGCTTTGCCTTGTTGTTCTTTTGTTTTTCTTTGGAACATGCCTTCCTGCCATCATACGAGTATGTTCATTTTGCAGAAACCAGCAAACACTGCACTTTCGACGCGTTAAAAATGCTATTGATTTTTTAAATACGTACATATATTTATTGCTCCACAGACTTGCCGTCAGTGGCTTTTTTATGTTATTTTTTGCAATTTGTAGCTACATTTTCCTTTTTGGATTTTTTTTTCCTATTTTCACCACTCATTCTTGTTTGCTACTCAATGCCTGCTTGCTTGAATGCTGTTGGTTACCAGTTAATAGTTTGAACGTTCTGTATCGTTATTCATACTCGTGGTATCGCAAAGGAGCGCGGTCGCAAATGTTTATCATTCTCTCGACAAGTTTCTCAAACTTTTCCCATACGTCTAGTTGTTGGAACTTCGCTCTTTGGTTTTTTTTTGTTTTGTGATTTAAAGTTCTGACTAGGGACGCAGGTTCACGACTGGATTGAATCAAGTTTTCCAGGAAAACAATTTATTATTGTAATTTTTGTTTTGTTTTTAAAAATTGTTTCTGGTCTACGGATATTGTTGCTGATGTTTTATATCCTGGTACTTCCAATGTTTTTAAGTAAATAATTATTTATTTTATCTGAAAAAAAGTATCACTGCCTGTTGCATAATTATGTAAAATTGGCTCTGATTTTATTTTAGTATGCAATAAATTATATGATAATATTTGTTTCTTATTTTAAAATGCCCGATACAAAAAAACTTTAGAAAAAGAGGTAGTAAAAAAATGCTACTGAAATTTAATCAAAATTCGGAATTATTAATGTCAATATTGCTTCAGACCCTGTGACTAGATCCAATGAGAGCTGAATATGTTCAAGACGACTACTTTTATTTCTATCAAACATAGGTAGGAAAACCTCTCGACAGATGAGGCTTTCGATAAAAAAAACCGCGCTCACATCGATTCATTCTTTTGTGAGTTATGAGGCCACATACAGACGTTTATAACATCTCTCGTTTTAGCGTCGCTGGTTCAAAATGAAACGCATTGATATCCAATGTCGAATTGAACATGGAAAAAAGAGACATAAACAAATATTTTGGAGAGATTTTTTTTTAATTTCGCCACAGAATTATATTCGTTTGCGCAATGTTGATAACGAAATTCAAAACGGAACGGCAAAATAATTGCGTCGGAAAGAATTGGACAAACAAAGAGCGTACGAAATAAAACAAAAGTAAAAATGACTTGGTACGTAAATCCAGCGGACTCAATTACTACCCGACATTAATTCAGAGGTCCTCAAATTTTACAACCAACCTTAGGCACTTGTCATACTGTCAAACGGCAGCGCACTACTAATAAGTTGTTAAAAAACACTATTATTATTATTATTATTATTATTACAATACCATCACGCCAGGTCCCTAACGGGGTAGGCAGAGAAATCAGAGTGCCAAATATCTCTGTCCTTACAAACCTGACGTGCTTCGTCTGCGTTCACCACTCTCTTCATGCTTACATACCGGTTTCGGAAACTCGGTCCCCCGTCCACCAGCGTAAATCACTAAATTAGAAAATATGTTTCAAAAATTATATTCCATATAGTTATATATTACATAGTAACATATTATGTTGATTTGTTTAAATCGCAACGGAGTTGAAGTTCTAAAAAGTTGATATGCATATCTCAGAAAAACTATTTAATTCCCTCGGGAAAGTCTTTATTGAAACTTTAAAAGTTTGTAAGTTAGAATCCACGATGATGTCTTTATAGTCTGCACCAAAATTTGATTATTTATTTATTTAGACTTTATTGTAGCACCTAATGCTAGGGTACAATGGGCGGACTTAATAGGCTTAAAATGTCTCTTCATTTCAGACGTCATCTGTCATAGTGTAAAATTTTGGAGACGTTACAAAATTTTCGCTCAGAGAACATAGAGAATTGTAAGATAAGCAGGTTTCATAGCGATGTATCCTTCAGTTACTAACTGTAACTAATAAAATCATCGATAAATCGATGTCATATTCGGAATATGAGTTACGTACGTTTTGTACACTAATATTTCCTTATAGTTCGAGAATTCTTATTAAGCCAGCGATGGAATAGTCCACCGCTTATCGTTCACCCGCAGACAATCGAGCACCGGCACCAGTAATTCCATTTTATTAAAATACGCTGCATTATATGGCGCCCGGCGAATTGCCGCGAATAAAAATTTAATTCGATCAGGTTATGTTCCGGGACGGAGATTTTTTTACGATTTTTCGTTTAATTCAACATTATACAGGATTAAATTTACGTAACGGAAAGCTAAGCAAACGTGTACCGCGCGTACTAACCGGAAGATAAGACGGGATAATAAAATAATATTATCCATTAAAAATACATAAACCCTAAGCGTCATTAATCAGTCTCGCTCTCACCCTAAACGAGAAACAGAAGAGTTGGCGTAGAATTGTTTTATTTTACACAAACATTTTTACGATTGTCGTTGTTTTAAATGTTTCCGTTTTGATCTGATATGCAGCGTTTAGTAAAAGCTGGACTCGAGATAACGTTATATTTCAGACGTCTGTACGCATTGTGTTGTTGGTGTTTTAAAAGCTTTATAATTATACGTTTCAGTGTTTTTATTAAGATACATAAATATATTAAATGATTTTCAAAATATCTAAATCTAAATATCTGCGGTTAAACGTATGTCAATTTACAGGTTATATAGCTTTTAACTTGGGAAAAAATTGAAGTAGGTAATAAAAATTACATGGATATGTTAATAAGCCAATAATTATAGTTATTTAACCGATACAATCTACACCCAAAAGCGCACAACACAACACATCGAATTAACGCAACGACAAACTGCGAAACTACAATTGAATTCAATATTCCAACAACAACAACAACAAAATTAAATCAACAAAACAACATTATCCCTTAAAATATAACGCGAGACGAGAACAACGCTTTAAGAACTGCAATTAGCTTAACCGGACACATCTTATAATTGTTTGCCGGGAATGGCCGCCATTTTTGTGAGCTAATGAAAAATGTCCGCGGACGATGTCTCGCTACTTTGCTTAAGTTTGCCGCCGGTTAGAGTCCGGTACTCCGCTCATTATGGACAGAGAATGAATGTATCAAATTGTATTGTATACTAGCTTTTGCCCGCGACTTTATTCGTGTGGAATAGTGACCTTGAGCAACATTTGGAGTATTTAAAAAAAAAATTATAGCCTATATGTTGCCGAGGTGTAATAGCTATATAACAAAAAAGTTTCATCGTAATCCATCCACTACTTTTTGCATGAAAGCCGGACAACAAACAGACAGACAAAACAGATAAACGTACTGGTACATACATACAAACGAGATAACACTTATATAGAAATTTTTCTTACGACCAGACAAAGAACAAACAAATGTTCTCATCGCACAAATGTCTGTCCTAGATGGGAATCGAACCCACGATCTCCGGTTATGCAGTCAGGGTCTCTAACCATTTGACCATGAGGCCAGTCAAACAGATAAACGACACATAATATATTATTTATCTGTGCACGCTATTAAATTATTTGAGAAAATAAATAATTATCAGAAAATTCAAGTTAAATTAAGCAGACATTTAAGGAAATGTCCAAAACCCTAAACGTAAATTTCGGTTTAATTTGCGCATACAATAACTACAGCCCATTTCTAGAAGAACATGACATCAAAGTAGGTACTTCTAGTAAATGCCACGTGGTTGAGAATATCACGCGCATAGTATTGTTGTTTAAAGTACAACATACGAGCTGTGCCTCGCGGTATTACCCGCGGAGCTTTAGATCCCGTGGGAATTTCGGGATAGAATTTATCCCATTTTTTCTCGTATTAAATATAGCCTATGTCCATCAAGGATACTGTAGGATTCTAATGGTAAAAGAATTTTTGAAATCGGTCCAGTAGTTTCGGAGCCTATTCAATACAAACAAACAAACAATCGAATCTTTCCTCTTTATAATATTAGTATAGACTAGTTGTGTATACATATGTTTATCAGCTGTCCGGTTATAACACAGGCGTTTAATGGCTTAATTTGGACCCAGATGGCTTATTACACTTAGTCAAGTTCCTATTCCAAAGTTTGCCAAAGAATCGTTTGCAACATGAACGCTACGAAATTCAAAGAATCCGGTTATCAACGCCTTGCGCTCCCTTGAGCCATTACGCACGGTCCAACTGCTTGGGGCACAAATAACAAGGGTTATGGCGGGTATGGGGTGACGTATCTGGAGTGATTAAGATAATGAATGAATCACTCGGTCCTTTGCTGGCTTGATGAGGCCGGGTTATTTCGTGAATTACGGTATTAGCCGGCCAAATGTTCCATGAGGGAAAGGGAAGTTGCTGACGTTTGGTGCAAAATAAGGGCGTTTATTTTACCGTAGAACATAATAAACAAATGTATGGAAGATTAGCGGGATGAAATATCGCGGTACGATTGCGCGGCTATCTAAAACGTTTTGAGGGTTATTTGGACAGGTGATTATTGTGGCATACTAGTGCTTAAGGCTAACGAATGAACCATGTAAAGGCATATGTCAATACTAATTATTTGATTCATTAATTTCTGCGCTATTGATGTTACTCGCGTAGATTTAGATAATCCCGTAGATAATCCCCGAAGGGGTAGGCAGAGGAGTGTAGTACACCCCCACATTTCACCAGTTACGATTAAGTCCCACAATGGAATAGGTGGTGAGCCTATTGCCATGCACCGGGCACACCCAGACTCAAGTCACTAGTGGAAATTTTAAATTAGAAAAATCCAGCATTACCCAACTTGGGATTTGAATCCAGGACCTCCCGATCGGCAGTCGCTAATAGTTCTCGACGGCTTAAGTGGGATGCAACTTGTGTCCGATCCTTTTATGTGACCCGTGAATGCAAAGGTTGTACAGGCTTTTTCAGGGTTCGCATGCTACATCTTAATACACAAGACTTCAATATAATTAAAGAAAAATTGCAATGTTGAAATAAGTTTCAAATCAATGATTCAGCGCTTTGCTCGTGTTGAAGCAATAATTTGCATACCGCGAGGTATATTGATAAGGTTGAATGATAACAAGCGTGGGAAGGGGACTCGCGCTTGACGAACGCCAGTGTGATATCGACCTTAACATTGACAATTATATGCAGGTGTCAAAGTATAAAGCACATAGTTCAATGTATGTTGATCCGGTGGGCATAGACCCTAACGCTTCAACTGTAGGAGTCTCTTTGTAACGATGTCGAAAATATCCAATTTCACTGTCTTAGGATTACTATTAACCTTGTACAATTTTCTAATATATTCAAATAACTATTATAATCTATTTATAAGTATTTCCATTTAAAAAATCTTTCTTTATATATTGTCTCAATATAACCCCAATGTTGTGATATAAATATAATTATGATATACTAATTTTACTTAGATTGAATCGAAAGGGAAGTAAACAATTAAACGAATTGCTTAAACCAATGTTGTTACACTTCACATTAGTAAGTACACCGCTAATAAATTTAACTCCTTTGTACGACAAACAGATACGACCAATTCTTCTGATCCATCCTTGCACTGGTGGACATATCCGCCCAGAACACGGAGACCAAGTCCCGCAAAAATAAGACTACAGGCACTTTTGGTGTCCCACATCGCTTGCCATTCACTTGCTAGAACGGTATTTTCTTAGTTTCGTTTCAATCTAAGTATTTTCAACAATAACCCGAATATGAATAGAGTGTAACTGTCAACTAAACAACGCCACGGTGAAGGCAAGAGAGGCTTACTTAAAAAAGATCCTGGTTGGTTTGTCTTCGTTCGGAAATTCGATGAACGGGTGCGTCTGCTTGTGTTCCAGCATCTTGCTCTCATTCGAGAACTTATCCCCGCATATATCACAGACGTATTCGTTATCCGAGAACGAGTTGCTGTCGTTGCCGTCTTCTCTCCTCTTCTCGAATCTCTTCTTTCTAGAAGTGTCCTTGGACTTTTCCTTTTTGGACGTCGACTCCTCGGCGACTAACGGGATTCCCGTTCTCAGAAACTCTCTCATGTTCAGATGCTTCAGAGACACCTTGTGCTGATTCAACCTGTTCTCGGAGCTGCACTGATACTCGCATATGAAGCAGACGAACTTCATATCGCCCGTGTGTATTTCGGCGTGCGCCTTCCTCTTCTCGGGCGTGGCGAAACGGAAGTCGCAGAATCTGCAGGGATACTTCCTGTCCTGGGAATGGAAGCGCATGTGCGACGTCAACGCCGTGGTGTCCTTGCAAATCTTACGACACTCGACACACATCACACCCTTCTCCGGCGTTTCCGCTTCATCCGCGCTGTCCGTGCTGTGATGTATTCGTCTGTGCGACGTCAGACCCTTCTGGCTGACGAACACCCGCCGGCAGTCGGTACACTGAACCGGCGACTCCATTTTCAATTCCGGACTGTGTTTCTCAACTTGGTGCAGCGCCAGTTTGTCCGCTTCGTGGAACTGCAGCTCGCACTCCTCGCACTTCCACGCCTTCACCAGTTTCGAGAACGCCTCGAGAACATCCAAAACCGACTGCCCTTCGACTTCGGGATGCATTGTTTTCGTGTGATTGCCGAAATCTATTATTTTCGAAAACGTGCCCTGACAATGCGGACACGTGTACGGCTCCTTGTGGTCCTCCATCACGTGACACTTCAATTCCGACAGTTCCGTGCACGTTTTCGCGCACATGAAGCATCTCAGCTTCTGCTTTCCCTTCATCACTTCGGATATCACCTTGTACTCCATCAATTGTACTTTCTGATGGATCTGTAGATGTTTGAAGAGCTCCTTGCGCGTATTGTAATCGGTCGGACAAAACTTGCAAGGGAATCGCTTCCGATGTATCCGCCGGCGGTGCAATGCGAGCTCGTTTTTATCACTGAACTGTTTCGTGCAAGACTGACATGAGAAACACGAGTTCGTGTCCGGCAGCATGCTGTGTGATCGCAAACACGTTTCCAAGCGACTCTTCCTTTGAAAAGTATTACCACACGTGCATTGATAGCCTTCTTTCTTCAAATTCTCCTGTTTAATAATTTTAATATCATATTCTGGTTTACTGTCTTCGTTGACATCGCCGTCTTGTTTATAGCTGCGTATTCGAATGGAGAACTTTTCGTCTGGATCATCTTTGTATTTCTTTTTCCTTTTCTTCACCCCTTTGCAATTAACTCCACCTTCTTGCGCACTGCGTCTCTTATTACGATTGTCTATCCTTATTGTACGTCCCGTCGCTATCGGGTTGTTTGCGTCTTGATCGTCATCTACATCTTCATCATCGTTTCCCATCTCATAGTCATCGTCCAATTCCTGGAGTTTCTTTTTCCGATTTTCAATTCTTGTCTTCAATCCCTTTATGATGCCCAACGCACGTTTGTCTATGGAATCGTGCACAGCCATGTGTCTCTTGAGTTGCATTATAGTCTTCGATACCTTTGGGCACTTTGGACAAATGAACTGCTTGTCTTCTACTTCTTTTTGACATTTCGCCTTTAACAGTCCGTAAGCTTCCTGCTCAAGTGAAAGTTCATTGCCTGTTATTGAATTCAGCTGAAATATATCGTCGTAATTTGTAGGACCATCGTCATTAGGGCTGTATGTGGTGGGCAAGATTTCTTCGGGCTTGTCCATTTCGGGCATGGATATAGTATCGGAGTGTAATAATGGATGTATGTCTATAACTAAAGTATTGGCCTCAGCTTGTATCAATTCATCTTGTGGACTCATCACTGTTGTCGTTGTATTTATAACTTTATCAGGTATCAAATGTGTCTCTGTTAATTCCAATTCCTCTTTTACATGAACTTTTTCCAGATCCAGTTGATGATTTTCCTGAAAATCATAACAATGCACTTTATGTTGAAACTTTGTGGGGCCTGTCCATGTAAATTGGGGAACAGATAAAAATAATTCAATGTAGTATAGACAAATGTAGTAGGTATTACTGGAAAACTTCTTTGATACGAATATATAAATAGGCCACCTTAAAGAAGGCCGAAATTGGCAATGGGCAGCGGTTGCAATACAGAAGTTGTTAATTCAGCTAAGACATCCTGTTATATTTAAATACCATTGTAAACAATTCATCCATAACCCATTTAATGTTTTTCTTGCCTTCTGCTTTTAGACAATTAGTGTGACCCCCGGCACAGCTCTGTATGATAGCTATAAGAATTATTTATGTCAAAGAATAGTGGTTACGATGAATTCGTGTTAACAATGGTAATATACAAACAAGCCTCAACCATTCCCCTCCAAACTATTAAGATGTTGGCGATCATTCATATCTTATCAATAACAATAATGATACTTCAACATGCTGTAAATTGTAAATAAAAAATAGATATGTATAAAAATTTACACCACCAATGATTTACAATTCATCAAGGGCTGAATAATGTCTACAACTGTGTCAAAAATAGTTCACTGAAATATATGTTCAGTCTAACAATTTAAAGTGTTAGTTTGTGTCATTGAATTGTTTACACTACCTCCATGGGTCCGTAACTTTCTTTTTTGATATCGTAATCCTCCGGCAGGCATGCTCCAATGCTCCTATCGGCGCTGGTTTCGTTGCTGTCAGTACTTCCATCATCAAATATGGGGTAGTCGTATGACACCAGAGAATCGACTGCACTTTCTTGTTTCACTTCAACTAGGTGGTCTTTAGCTATACTATTCTCATTCTCCTCGTGTAATTCTTCTGATGGCTTCTGTCTCTCAGAGTCTTTCTCTACGCTGTCTTCGGGCAGTTCTCGTTTGATTTCCAACTGAACATTTTCATATGGATTATGATCGATATTAATATCATGCGTTATATCATCGTTATTCATGTTTTCAGGCTTGATTTGTACTATAATGTTGTCCTCGAGAACATGTTTGTGTGATTCTACTTTGACATTTACATTGTAAATCAGCTGTGTTGGATCACTCTGATCAGTATTGGCCGGTTCACTGTCATATGTGGCATCCATTGTGCTAAAAACCAAAAACATCAATGTATATCCATAAATATTCATTTCATTGACACTGACACTCAATAACAGAAGCCTCTATGACAGTGGTAAATTAATTTTGTTCTAAACTCTTATTTCTATAAAGAAGACTAATATAATAATAACATACTCGCTTATTTATTAAATTTACTACACAGCATGGACAGCAAAATTACAAATTAAATGAACTATTATTCTGACACATTCATAATGAGTCCTTTAAAATTATTGGCAATGATTATGTATAATATAGAATTAAAACAATAAAGTCGTAATTAACTTGTCCTTAGCACAATAATTTCTTTTAATTGTAATTATTTTTAATACAGAGACAATCGTTCTTGATTCGCAATATACTTGTATATCTTGTGACACATCAGGAATTGTACAATGCGTATGAAACAAAGATACTTACGAGCTGAATAATGTTTATCTTCTATGCTTAAGGTTTGGACTACCGCACGCGAAAAGAAACATTAACCATAATTACTTCCCGTCTACGATTTACGAGCAAATCGTAATTGCAGTCCAGTCTATAGTTTAGCATTAATTAGAATTACATTCATTACGACATACTGTTACCGATATGATACAATTATTTACACTTAACTGCCCTTTAATATTTGCCAAAATACATTTGTTTTGCGAATTATAAAGAAAAATAACATCAAGTTTCCAAAATCCAAATAGAAACCTGATAATCTACCGCTCACTGAGACGTATTATAACTGACAGTTCAGGTTTTTAAAAATACTTAAATTACGACAGTATTACATTATTATGGAGCCAAGCAAAATAAAATATAATTATTAATAGTTAATAACAATTTCTTTTATATAAACACCAAAGCATCCTTACAATTAAAATAATAATATAAATCAGCGTCAGAA
>DWUN01004873.1:0-10346 GCA_018249975.1 Passova gellias | reverse complement strand
AGCGGTCGAAAATCGACCGTCATTCTTTAAATCGATTATAAAATTTTAACGCATATAGTTTTCTAAAATCTTTCCCCCGTATTAATTTTCGAGTTATTTAAAAAACACGAATGGTACTAAAAAGCAGCAAAACACTTCTTTGGACTTTTTACTTATTTGACATTGGCAAATAAACAATGAACGTTTTATTATGTGTGTATGGCACACGCATGGTAGTGTGTGTAATGTTTTATTTATCGATTTAATGTACTTTATAAGCATTATTCTTGAAAAATATTAGCGTTCTGCACTTCTACACATAAAGTATAAGTGTGCCAAATTTTATACTCCTCCATTCGCGCAATGTTCGTAAGAAGGGGTCCAAAGTTTTTGCTTCACGTATTAATATATAGATTACAACATTTTTTTTGTACAAAGTTGAAAAATTAAAGGATTTTACAAGTGATCAATTTTTTTTTTTGTTATTACGTTTCGTTTCGTCAAAGGATACACATTATCCTCATATCTCGTTGACTGGGATAATAATATTCTGAATGTAGATAAAAATGACTAAGATATAAATGAGCCCGAACGAAAGATACCAAAAGTGTTTGTGATTTCAAAAAGAGAAAAGCAAAAAACAGCGGCATCCTGTGGAGACGGCTTACGACCGTTTGTGAGTCACTCTGTAACAATGTTGATACCTGGTTATGATATTGCTGAACGCAGTCCTTGTTTCACCGCTAATAAATGAAAAGGTTTATCTTTATTGTTTATTAGTTAACGTTAACGCAGTCACAACTGCCGTTAATCTAACGGACCCCTAATCCATACTCTAAAGATATACAACTATGATGTATTAAGATGTAAATGCGAAGAGACTTTCTATTTTTTACGTTTATATTTTAAATGGTTTTGAATTTTTTTTATTGTACCGTGATTATGGTTTAAACTGTGAGGAAATATAGAGCATGTTGATAACGGTCATAGGCTGAGACAATAAATCAATTTGTGCTCGATATTTCAATCAAAAGATTTGATAAGTTAGGTTGTGTTTTACATAACGATATCCCAAGTTTACATTGTCATCGCGGTGATTAGATCGGGAATAACATTTTGTTTATGAGGTGCGCGAAGTCTGCCGATCCGTACTTGGCCAGTGCTGTAGACTAAGGCTAAACACCCTCTCACTGTGAGAGGGGAGATCCGTGTCCAGCAATGGACCAATAATATATTTAGTAGGGAAAAATAACTAAGGTATAAATGTGTTAGTATATTTTACGTGTTAAATATCAATTGCAGAGAGCGTGGAACAAGAATCGGAGCCGGTGAACCGCGACGTTGTGACGTTCAACTGTACAGTCGCGTACATGTCGCAGTGTATGTCGTGCGACAAATGTCGCGCCTCGTGCAGTTCCATGGGTGCCAATAGCTTCAGGTAATGTCTTCAAATAGTAATAATAATAATCTTTAATCGCGGTTTAATACTTAACAACACAAAGTAGCAAAATATGAAGGGAAAAAAAGAAACGAAACCTTATTTTCGCATCGTTAAAAATAATAAAGTGTTTTCTTTAAATTACTTAATAACTGGCTTTACAAAGCGCCAATCTAATGTCTTGCGGCATTGTCTTTCAGTTGACCCATAATCGTCAGGTTATTGAGGTAGGCTATTTGAAAATAGAACGTGTCAAGAAATACTATAAATACAAAGGTTCTCTATATGCTCTAGACTTTAAACTTGTCACAGTTATGGTTGCCTGATAAACTGCGACCGAATGTTGGCATGCGATTGGATTACGCGACGAGAAGCGGCTAAAGCTGACCTCTTGATTGGATCCCTACTCGCTCGACTCTTAGACCAATGTCTTCGATATAAATTATGCACACATATTTTGTAAGAGTCAATATGAATATCACACTGAAATGCCGTGCGTTTCTGAATAATTAACTAAACAATATCATATGAGATAATTGTCAACAATGATTGCATAATAATTTAATGGCAATAAATTCCTTTGATTTTCCATAACGAAAATAACACCAACTATTCAGGAAGGCATTATAAGTGACATTAAGAATTCTATTTTCATCTATAAAAGTCTACATTCATTCATGGTTTTACGTAACAATCTGTTCGTTGACTATTCTAGATGGTTCCACGACGGGTGCTGCGAATGTGTGGGCGACAAGTGTCTGCACTACGGAATTAATGACAGCAGGTAAACTTCGGCTAACTAGCGCTCAGCGCTTCTATATTAACTGGTGTTAGCTCCCTGCTCGAAATTCAAGCGTACATTTTAGGAAAACGCAAATGAATTGGTATGTTTCGAACATTCTTTTTTCAAATTTCAAATCTCTCCTTTAAACGAGCAATTCTCGTATATACACATAGCAATGACTTATGTTAAATATCAGTCGATACAGCGGTGAAAGAAGACATTGTAAAAAAACCTGCACAGCTTATAGTATGTTAAAATTATGATGTTCTCTGAGGTGTGTAATCTGCCAATCCTGATTTCGCCAGCGGCGAACGGAAAACGAAACGTCGCTATGAGAGAAAACCTGTTCCCACTAAAATATGGCTCTAATTTACAAAAATAAAATTGCAATAATGTTATTTTCGATCTAATATCCGCAAGTTCTCGTGCGTACGTAAACATACGTCCGATTAAATCGATCGTTCCTGGAAGCGAAATCTCGCGTTGGCTGTAAACATGCGTACTTACGTACTGGTATCGCTATTTCTAGTGTTACTATTATCGTTTGCAATTACGTTTCGTAGTGGCGATTGTTATTAATGTATCAGAGCTTTGTGAATGGAGTTATTTAGTTAGTTAGTTAGTAGTCAGTAGTTAGTTTAGTTAGTCCTATGTCCAACTGAAGATCTAAAGCTTGTGTGGGTTATTCAAAAATGTTACTTTCATTTTTATCGACGAAAAAAGAGGTACTCAAGTCGATGCGTATCTTTTTTTTTATATCATAGTAACTGTTTTCAATTCGAAATTCGAATGCAGACACCTGCTACGCTTACTACGCGTTTAACTTTATATTTAATAGTACCTACCCACTACGCAAGGCCGTCTTCTTAGATTTCAAATTAACATATTGAACTGCGCTTGCGCACATTGAGATGTATCAAGTTACATCTGGCCAGGTGTTGCCCATTTGTCATAAAAACGAACGGCCGGACGGAACACTAGTCTTTTCACCCAGCTTCGCCTTATAATTGATACAGATCAATATTTTGTTCTTATATGAACTTCAAATTCATTGAACATTTTCATGACAAAAGTTGAGCCTGCATTACATTAGATTCGCTAGATTTTTTATATATACATACATACCTGTATTGGAAACCGTGTTACTTTGAACAATGAAAAATACAACTAAACAAAAATATCGTTTTCTTTTCATATGTTCTATATTTTCATCGTAAATAAAACTCACGTGGCGTTGCCTTCAAAAATAACCGATGGAAAATGCCTTTTTTAAAATATATTTTTATTTAAAAATAGTTAATGAGAGTGTCTGCATTGAATTATAGATGCCTCGCGTGTCCGAGCAGCAAGGGGACCGCGGACAACGCGCTGGAAGACGACCTCGCCTACGACGAACTGGACTACGGCGAGGGCGTGGACGCGCAGGCGGTGTAGACTCCAGTACATAGTCGCGCGAACTGACACGCCCCGCCTCTGTCTCTTTCGCACAAAATATATTTCCTATACATAAGATTAACGTAGGGTTGTCAATTTTCCATGACAGCAAAACACGTATAGCCAATTCGCATTAATTTGCACATGTTTTAATTTATTGCTTCTAATGTCCATTTTGAAAGAAATAATCTTAGTGTATACAAACCTGAAAAAATGAAAATGCATTGATCAATTAAATTGATTTTTCAGTTACGACCCTTAATTTAAGATTCTGTTCAATAATTTTTTCAGACAAGAAAACCAATTTTTTTTAATAGACAAATGTTGAGTTTTGTTTTAACAGAAACACATGTAAAAAGTTTCGCTATGTTACAGCATTCCGTTGTATTGGGTCTACGAATATTATTAATTGCACCTGTGCATTTAAATTATCGTCTTTTAAAACATATCGGAGTGCCTCGAAATGTTTTATAAGTGTATTGCTTTTAATAAAAACATTTGCCTAAACATGAATATTGTGAAGTAACTTTTTGGACATCTACTTTGTATTAGAATGTATAATTTTTAATAAGCTTGACATTTTAATCGAAATATATATATAAGACTTTTAACATAGTCAGTAGAATAAGGGTCTTCAGGTGGCTGCTTGCTATTCAAAGCTGACGAGAGGATGTAACAAATAAATAAGGGGAATATATCGGTCAGTTATTTATTGCCGAAATACTTATGTCACCTAAAGATTAAATGCTTCTGAAATATACTGTATGAAATGTCATATCATTGACTTAAAATCTTGTTTAGTTACTTATTTGAAATGAAATTAAAATTAAATTACCTTATACATATCTAATTAATTTTATAGTATGAATTACTGATCAACGAAATTGACAATTTGTTAGTGGTCTGGTCAAACAGAAACTAGGTAAAATATTTCCAACATATTTTTTTTTCAAAACAGCTGTTCCAAACAAAAGCGTCGGTACTTTCGTAGAGAATATTAGTATTTCAGCAAAGTTTCAAACCGCAAATCAGAAAAGCCCTCGACATCTTAACACTTTGCATTTCTCAGCCTTGTGAATTCACGCGGTCACGTTTGTCTTCGTAACCAGTGCCTTTTTGTTTTAAGTACGGCCATTTATAGTGATCTGGAATTTATGAAATTATTATAATATTTTCTAATGTTTTATGAAAGCTTTACGAAACGAATACTCGTGTATTATAAATAAATTTTCTTTATTGGGAACAGAAATACCTAATTACGTATATTTTTACGTTACAGTGAAATAAAAACGAAATTTAAGCGATAAAAATAGCGTTTTAGCCATTATTATGTTCTGTCTCATTCGTGGGAACGTAGGTGGCTATTGTGTAAGATTTACGATAATCAGTGTGAAAGAGACAAAACATTCAATCACAATAAATTAAACGAATATAAAAACACTCCTGTAATTATTGTACGTTCGTGAATAAAATTGTAAGTACATTATATTTTTAACCGACTTCAAAAAGGAGGAGGTTCTCAATTCGGCCAATATATCATTTTATTTTTTAAAGTCTCACAATTTCATCCAGTCCACAATGTCGTAATGCATTTCAATAACAAAACGCTCATTACATTATGTCATTCATTCTTTATCATGTCATTCGTTCCGAATCGTTTCCACGTTGGTCGTATTTCGATGATGTGAAACAATTCGCAAGTGCCACAAAAAATGACAATGTAGTGAGCTATTTTGAATTGGACATTTATTATTGGATTACGTCATTACCATTGCAACTATAGAAATATTGAGTCAGTTTCTTTTTTATTGTCGTGTGTTTTCCGTCCTTTATAATGTTACTGTTGTAGTAGATAGTTTGTGTTCTCTGAAATGTAGGATTTATTTGATGTAGTAAATAAGTATTCAAACCTTTCCCTTGTTTCAAATTGTGACTCCACGTATATTATGGTTTGTCTGATGATCATAACTTCACACACGTACAGTTGGTAATTTTAGTGAAGTTTAATGAAACTTTGTGTAGGAAAGAAACCTAAAATCATTCGTCAAGCTCTCGTTAAAAATTATTCTCGAGATAGATAGAAATATCATTATTTTACAAAAAATAATTTTAATGTTTTATCATTTTAAAATAACTTTACTCGGGGTAAATTTTTGGTGAATAACTATAGAAGAAAGTTGACGTAAAGTTAAGTTTTGTTTGATAATTCATGTTTGAATTAAAAATGGATAAAAATTTGATATCTCGCAAGTGCCAAATGTGTTGCTTGTACAAAAAATGCCATTATTAAGTTATTATATTATCAATTAGTACTTTAATGTTATCTCAATTACTCGTTCGCCATACAATTTGTAGTGCCTTATAAGTGTATTATTATATAATTTTTGTACGAATTTACACTGTATTTTGGACATTTATATAATAAAAATATAAATTAAAGGATGTTTTTGTATTATAATGCTTAATCAATTCCCACGTTATTCCTTCTCTATTTAATACTAAGCATGACTATTGTCGATATCGTAATTGTTTTATAGATATAGATTGTAATATTGTCTGATATCTGAAAAAACACTAGTTCCTCCCCGAACGTTACGCGATAATGGCCATGGCCATAATCTGAATGTCTTGCAAGCAAACGACGTGCAAGAGGAAGACTGGATTTGAACACGTGTTTAAAACTATGTATACCGACTCTGCTCCGATAATCGAGATTAATTTAATTTTACAAAGATATATGTGTGCACGGATATTCCGTGACGAATACAAAAAGGGAATATTCCGCTAATATTTTTGTTTCATTTACTCTGCGGACCCCACCCGCTCTCCCCCATACACCTATGACATGTAGAGGTGTGTAGATTCATAAGTTTTTTCTTACAGTTATAACAACATTAAATATATAAAGCTCGCATAACATTGTAAAAACAAAAGATGCCTATGTATGCACACCCTCGCACACACATACCTACCGACACACAATGTTTAACGTTACTCGCAATAAAATATTTCAATCTTGGATTTAATACATAAATAAAGCTATACATTGTATTGTTTACGCTTTTTTTATTAAACTCCAACGTGTTAAGTTTTTTTTGCAAGTATTTCGACGTAATTAAGGGATTCGTTATAATTGTAGCTAAATACTGTAGCCTAAATTTTAAACACGAGGAGGTTTTAAACAGATATAAAAATATCTATTTGATAGGCGAATCGGTCGAATCCGGGTACCTTTCTAATCGCCCCTTATCTCCCGCAATTTGCTATCATTTCGATATAGTGGCGCATAAAATATGGCACTAAAAATTAATATAAGCGTTCGTTCACAAACATGTATAATAATAATATTTTGGGACAACTTGCGCACAATTTTATCACCAAATTTGGCTTAACCTGTGTTGGGGTTACCAGACGGCTCTTAAACAAAATACATATATACAAATATAAATATGTTGCAAAATATACACAGCCAAACAAATAAATATTTGGCCTGGTTAGAGATCATACCTACCCACAAATCCAGGGTCTGCAGACCCCAGTAGACTTTCCGACAAGTCAAATCAACAGACTACTACTGCTACCACTTTAGTAGAGTAAAGGTGATCTCGGTCTCTCTGATTGGAACTTGAACTTGTATGTCAGCTGCAAAGGAATTATCTGAAGTGTTTCTTTGAATTGTAATTTTCATTCCATTTATAACATTTCTGTTCTAATTTTAAGTTTACATACGGTTGATGGATAGATTCATCTATATAGTCCATCCTCGCATTTTATTTTATAATCGTAACCACACCCACCAAAGTCTCTTTATTTTTATTAAACAATTTATTCTTTATATTTACGTTTGTATTATGATAATCAGGTCACAAGATATCGGAAATTCAATCGCCATGCTTTAAAGTTTAATTTTACAAAAGTTGTTTTACAAAATAGTGCTTGACTTTAATAGGTCTCCTATGATGCTATGATTATAAACGATTAAATCTGCTTCTGTCAACTGTACCTTCAAAACTATTATGTTAAATCATTTGGACTTTAGAATTTATCCACCGCTCACATTTCTTGATCTTCAGGTACATTTATATTTTCTATATCTATCACACTTCTTAACTCAACTCCGTATATTTTACCACGAAGGAACCTACCAATTTTGGTAATTATATGTTGGCAGAATTTAAGGCGTCGGGTAGAAGTCCAAACTACTTTCAAATCAACTTGGTCAAATTCGAGTTAGTCAACTGGCTAAATAACTACCAGATTTCCAAAAACGTGGCCGTTTAATCGCTAATATAAGTTGCATTTTGAGGATTCAGTTACATTGAAATGTCAACATCGCGTAAAATAAAGTAATTTCACGATATTCTGGAAGAGGAGATTATTTGTGTTCGATAAACATGGAAATTAAGATACGAGTGATAAAGAGGAAGGTATACTAACAGTTTAAGCATCGCGTTTCGAAATTGAATTTACCGGTGAACTGTCAGTTAAATTGCATTCAAATAATTCCGTATTATTTATAGTGGACGAATCAGCTGACGGAGTGTGGCTCGGCCGGCGCCGCGAGTAGAGGCGCGTCCGTGCGCAAGGAGACACCTCACGAGCCGCGATGCGCTATCACCGCTATCGTGAACTATAATGTGCCACACGTGAACTAGTATCCGGCACCGTTGACTTGTTTACGTCGAATCATACACTGAGCGCGTAATTACGAGGCTCGCCGAGCGCGCTACGCGAACGACCGCGACCATGCATTTTCTTGCTGAAATCTAAAATAAGTGGTTATATTATGATTATATTTAACTGGAGAGTTGCATAACCGTTAACGTTCACCCAAAATAACTAATAGAAAACAACAGTGTTTCGACAGTGATAATATATTTGAGTGTCAAAAGTATTCGGTAGCTCGAGATGACCGCGTCTTTCAGTTGGTTCTGTCAACGTTTTGTTGAATTTTAAGGTGTTTTAATATAATTGTGAAAATGAGGAGTGAGCTGATGTCTTCCAGCGAAGTAGAGGGGACGGACTACCTCCTGTCCTCTACAATAAGGCTCGAGGATAGTTTTCTACAAATACTCGGTAAGTTTATGATACCTCCAGACTAGTATATACCGAATATTCTTATTTTAAAATGTAATTAAAACTTCTGCCTTCACTGATATCAAGCACGTTTATTTAAAGTAATTAATGTCTGCCGAACTTTTTATACGAATTTTAAACACACGGCGGTCACTTAAAAGTAGTTCAACCACTCAAATGAGCATCGATGAAATATACGTACCCACTTAAAGAAAAAGTGTAATTGCGTTAATGTTTTATTTTAATTCATAAACACTTTTATTCGCCACAAAGTTTAATCTACTGAATCAAGGTCGCCTTATTTTGTTACAGAATTAAGGTCAAAATGAAATACAAGGATCACAGAACTTACAGAGCACGTAGTTTAACGTTATTTTATTTATCATTATGTATAAAAGATAATAATCACGTCACATTAGTAGACCGTACACTACCTGTCGCACGCGTTACTGAATTAAATCATCCGGTCTTACATTACGGATTTGGATAGATTGAATTATGACCTTCTAAAATATGTATCTTCCTTTTTCTCATGGATACAAATTAATGATATGAAAACGTATTATTCTGTAATGTTTACGTATAATAAAATCATACACAAATTATTCATAAAAATTAAACAACTTCTCTTATACAAGTCTCTCTTACACGGCTTTTGATCGGTAATTTAGTTACGCAATGAATCCCCGCGTCGTCTTTTACGCCATGGGTTAGGATTTAATAAAAATGTGTAGTAGTTTTGCAGCCGCCAATGATGGATGGATCGTAGACCAAGCGCACTCACAAACTGCCATCTTCCCATCCATTTGTATTAGACCCACCAAGAGCGTCTCTATGTAGAGCGCGCCAGCCCAAAGTTTTAGGGTACTCTAACCATATGATTACCTACAGTTTTCACTGTAACTCGCCAACAAAACTGACTAGAATTGTAAAAACATCTATTACCTATATATACATCTAAAGCAAGCACATGAATCTACAAGCTTGTTACGTCTTAAGTTATACATATACGTAGGGACTGTGAATTTGATATTAACGTTTACCCCTGTTCAATGAATGTACTACGTTAAAAACCACTGTGGAAACCTACAATCCTAGATCATAGGTAGCTCCGAACTGTAGGGGCCCTTATCAATCCTTATCAATCAAAAATGAGATCTACATATTAATATTAATACACAAATAAAATAGTAAGGTCTAAAACCTTCTCAATATGAGAGGAGACCTGCATCCAGCAGAGAAACAATAAAAGGGTCGAAAACAAACAAATAAACAATGTATTTCAACGTAATTTTCAAAACCACTTTAAACACTTATAGGGAAGCACTTTCCTGATTTTACTCACATTTGGTTCATGTTCATTGGTAAGAATAATTCGTTATGATATGCTAACGGTAGATCAGTTGTATTATTTACTTTTAAAGCATTTAGTATTTACTAATATTTTCGACTGCAGTTATGCATCGTTTTCTCCGTAGCGTCAAAGCAATATTAACGTACGTTATTGTATTATTTACAAAACGCTGCTTTGGAAAAATACTGTCGTAACTCAAATTAGTGAATTTTTCAGTAGAGCACTTTAAAGTTTTTCAAAATCTTCAAAATGCTGTATTTTTTTATTTACTGCGCAAATGT
>DWUN01004872.1:0-10346 GCA_018249975.1 Passova gellias | reverse complement strand
GTTATTATTTTATTTATCATTGAATAGATAAGGAACGTGAATTCAAATCGTTAATTTGATTTGCGTCCTTTTTCATACACCTACGTGTCTGAGAATATAGGCCCAAAATATATGAGCAATTTGCGTGAAGTCTTTGCTAATCCGCAGCAAACAATGGTACATAATGCTGATCAACTTACATAATAGCCGGACATTTTATCTATGTATAAAACATTATTTGTGCAACGATCCTACATTTACTTATAAACCGTTTGTTAAATATTATAAAATCTGCTATAAAACTAACAATATCGAATGTTTAAATTGAAGATGTATTGCTGCTTCCAAACAGAACCTTCATAGTGGAGATACGATCGCCAGTGTCTGGTGAATGGAACTGAATGTCGAATGATGCTCTGTGCGCTATATGGCTATGTTACTAGTGCACATATAAAATTAGCGCACGAACACGAGACCGATGTAAAACAGTAGCGACATTTTTTACCTTTATAAACATTTTGTTTTACCTAGAGTAACGCATTGTTTATGTTATACTATCTAATTTAACGCATATTTCGACTCGTAGATATCCTATGTTATGATATGCAGATTTTATGATAACAATAAGAGGTATAGAGTTACTAGCTTTATATTAGGCGTAAGATTTTAACTGTTCCAAAAATATTTTTACTGTCCCAAAAACGCCTAATATGGTAACAATAATTTGATTTTAAACTAAATATTGAAATTGTAGAAATTTTTAAGCCCACACATTTAGATGATTATGTACGATAAACGACAGAAATGTCTTTGTACATAGCTAGACGCTTATGAAGCCAGTTGCTACACCGGGGTCGTTGAACTTTGCATTACTCGTCTCTATCGTAAACGGATGATTGATTGTGTTTACTTGAGCCACAGTCTATGAAATTTATTCCTGAAGTTATGGTTACAAATGTACACAGTAACTTCAAATTAATACTTACATATTTTGTAAGCATTAATGTTTATTTTTGTAATTGAATTACATCTTTTATATATAATTTTAATATCTAAAATCGCTTAAAATGAACATCATTATGACGCCAATCCCGGAACTGTCGTGCAGTTGGCAAGTTTAAATATTTTCCTGGTTATTTTCCGGTATTTTGTTTCGTCATAAAATAACTTATTATACTCTTTTTGCGGCAACTCTTTCGTTACCTTGTTGTTTGGTGACATCTCCATACTTTATGTTACTCATTTTAAATATCAAAGTTATTATATTAAGTAGGATAGTGAAAACTTATTTCTGAATGAAAAGAGTGTAATTGATTGTATTCTAAAACATGTGTAAATGATCTCGTAGGTTGTTCATGGTATCGATGCCTTTGTGGTTCTGAGTCTAGCAATTGAAGCAAGGGAGGAGCAAGATTTATGAATTTTGTCGGAACAGAATTTTAACTGAATTTTATCGGAACAGAATACAGTAAATAAATATAAGATTACATTAAATTAAAATGTAAACTATTGATCACTATCAATATATGTTAGAATGATAACAGTTCAATGTAATCAGGTTTTTATTATTTGAACGAATCGAACAAACGAACGAACGAAACCGAATGTTCCCATAGAAAAGGTGAAAATTTAAAAACAGAACCACGACGACGAGAATATTAATAAAGGATTTCTAAGAATCGAAAATTCTAGAAATGTTCTTTACAAACGTGAAAGCATCCGAGAGCGTCAACAATTACAACCAGTGAATATAAAACAATGGGAAAAGAAAAAAAGTGAGAGATTGCTCCGAATTAAATACGGGAACCTTTTAGTATTTTGCACACAGTTTTACACAAATTGGTCGCAAATACGCATTGTCTACTGAGATTTATTATTTCAACGTTGGAATATTTTAAACTATCTTCACATTATATCATTTGCATTGTTCTGGTTCTAGTTATCTGCTAGGGATCATATTTAAAACTGCAAAAAGTGTGTCCATTGCGAAGTAATTTGGATTCAATGAAGCGTTAACGTCTGCGTCGTTGGATTTATAATCTGTGTTACAATATTTTTTTATTATTTACGTGTCGATATAAATGTTAAAATGTTATTTTAACGCTATCAATTTTTATTAATAAATGTCGATACTTGTTTGTTTTAAGTGCGCAATATTTTTAATTCATGAACGGTCATGAAACGTTTCAATTATAAACTTGGCTCAGACACCTATGAACTTGGCTCGCTATTAGATAATTAATATGCGTAATGATTGGTAAATATTTATGAGGATTATTACTTAATGTGTTTCAGGCAAGTCAGAGGCGCGACTTTGTCCCGACGGTCTTGTCTTCTCAGATGAGAATTCCGGCAAGGAACGTTGCGATATCCCGTCTAACGTAGACTGCGGAGACAGGAAGGAACTTCGTTAGTATTTTTTAATGTTTCTCAAATTTTATTTATTCGATATCACAATGCTATCTAAATAATCTATCTAACCCTCCATTCTCCCCATATATCTGTTCGACTTATTTTTTGTTTGACCTTCATTGCGATTTTATTTTTAAACCACAATTCTTTTTGGACTACTTTTCATTATGGCTCTATGTCTACGATTATGTACTATCGTGTTGTATATATTAGGATATTGTGAATGATAGTATTACATATTACAGAGGAACCAAAACCAACAAAGGGCTGCCCTCGTCAAAATGGGTACTTCAAGCATCCCGACCCACAGGTAACATTTTCTACCCTTACTTCTTAGTCTGGAAAGTGTTAATCCAGTGGTCTAGAGTATAAGCTTTAACTGTGGCAGTCTCGGGTTCAATTCCTAATGTGAACATTATATTTGTACTCGTATATTGTGACTAAATGTTACTTATTATGGCAAAAATTATGAAAGATTTTTGGCAGACAGAGCTCACAAACTTTATTTCTCTGTATTTCATATAGCCAAAATACAGCGATGCATTACAAAACTAACTAGTATTACTTTAGATGCAAATTAGTATGAGGATAACTAGTAAACTTTAATTAAACGTTAGCTTTCCAGATAAAGGTTAGTTGTGTAGTAATATCAAGGAACAGGTATTATCAAGAATTCGTATTTCCACACTACCCTGTTACCTCAACCACTAGTGCCTTTTACGAAACCATCATAACTAGCAATTGGCAGCTACTAGATAATACTCCTGGCAGATAAATATAAAATTTTGTATAAATATTCTCTATAATAAAATAAGCAACGATAGCTTAGTGGCTTGAAATTCAGTCTCCTACTCTGGTGGTCTGGGTTTAAATCCTAGAACAAATCTCCATTAGAATAATACAACTATAAGAATTATATATTTAGAATATAAATTGTCATAGATCAGATTTTATCGTATGGACAACAACATTCCATCACGCCAGGTCCTAAACGGGGTAGGCAGAATACACCGAGTGCCAAATATCTCTGTCCTTACAAACCTGACGTGCTTCATCTACATTCATCACTCTGTTCATGCATATACGCCGGTTTCGGAGACTCTGGACTCCTCCGTCCTTTATCGTATAAAAGTAACTATAATTAATCATTATTTGTTACCAGGCCTGTGACAAGTTCTACTATTGCTCGGACGGCATCCCGAACGAGCTGCCGTGCCCTCCCGGCCTGTACTTCGCCGAGGAGACCTCCAACTGTGACTGGAAAGAGTCCGTCCAGCGCACCTGCGAGCAGTTGACGAAGGGTATGAATCGTTTTTCCCTGTCATTTTACTTTTATATCTATGATACTTTACGAATTAATGTAAACATCGTAACACGTAAGGATAAGCGTTCGAGATGTTAAGTCCCCCCCGCCGTAGTTTGGATATTAATAATAATAATATTAATAATAATCTCTATTTCCATATACTACGGTATTTATACACGCTTGGATGTTAACTGTCGGTATACATGTTATGTATCTCTTTTCTCGTAAGCTCCTTGACTAACTAACTAAATAACTAACTAACTAATTAACTAACTTATCCAATAACGTTTGTGAATTTTGCACCAAACCGATTGATATAATGAAAACTATTCAGTTGAACACTCTTAACAAACTATGGGTTTTTTGGTTCTTTCACTCAAGGTTCTCAACAATATTCTTTAAAATAATTATGTCTCCTAACTAGTACTTGATCTTCATGAGAGATCGTAAACGTGACGAAAACCTTTGTGAGAGGAGACCCGTATCTAACAGACGAATAAAAAGAGTTTAAAAATGTTCACATTCTTAATACAAATTAACTTGTCATGCATCTCCAGATGTCCTGGATGACGGTTTCTCGTGCCCGGACGGCGAGGTCATGGGTCCCAACGGGCGCGCTCTCCCCCACCCGACCTTCCCCCACCCAGAAGACTGTCAGAAGTTCTACATATGCAGGAATGGTGTACAGCCCCAAAAGGGCAGCTGTCCTTCAGGAAAAGTGTACAACGAGGACACATTCATGTGCGATGAACCCGAGAAAGTTACTGGATGGTAGGATCACTCATATTTCTCAGCTTCCAAATAATATGCTAATGTTTGAACGAATTTTATATATGAAATATTCTTGTATGAATTATTGATGTTATAAATAATTCGTATAAGAGTTTTATAATAATAATATTAAGACACGGCTATCCAATTTCAAATTAGGGAACAAAATGCCTGTTTTCTGGTAACCGGACAACTGATAAACATACATATATAAGTACATACTTTATATTACTTGACTAGGTATTGTAATATACGGGGACAGATCAAACAAACATGATGTTATGATATGTTGTCGTTTAGATCAAACAAATATGTTTATCGCACAAATGCTTGTTATGGGTGGGAATCGAACCCACGACCTCTGGTTTAGCAGTAAGGATCTCTTCCACTAGACCAAGAAGTCAATCAAATTAAGGTCGTTTATTGAAGTCAAATGACATTTTTCGCATTTAATATATAATGCCAAAAAAAATTTATTAGAAACGATACTGGAGAATATAATGATCAAATTTGCCATCAGATAGTCGTGCATGGAGTTTTCCCAGTTATTATATAAGTTCATAATGCTATAATTGTATGGGTTCTTAACATTAATATCAATCACAATAAGGATAAGGGAAAAATCACTCAAATGATATGAGACAACAATCTGAAGGTGGAAGTCTAAAAAAGATTGATGATTGCAGTATTGTTATTGAATCTAAGATAGAACTAAAGCGATTGTTTGAAATCATTTACTACATGTTTCCCATTAATTCTCAAACGAGAACTGTTTGATTTAAATATTACATTTAGTAATTTTGAAATCATAAATAAGGTATGCTGCCAACAAAATAACTTATAATTCTGTGTAATTTTTTTCAGTGAAAACTACTACGAAGGCCAGCCTCAAGACAAAAATAAACTACCGAAGAAAGCGTAATTCCTGTGTATTTTTAAGAAATTTTAGTTATAAGTTATGAAATAAATAGTAAGAACAACATGTTGTTTTATTAAAATTAGTTCATTAGTTCATACTATTTTTGTCAATGCAATAACATAATATGAAAAACTTGTAGATAAAAATTTCAACTGAGAGAAACTTAAATTTAAAAAATTTATAGAATAATGTTTGAAACAATTCATTGTAATCATTAAAAAATGAGGAATACTAACAAAGGCAAAGGAATACTAACAAAGCAGATAAAGACCCGAAATTAGTTACATAACATAAACCGCTTGTAAACGTTAAGTTAAAAGTTAAAGGCTTTATTAACAATCCTACATACTTTCGATAATAATACAAGTACAATTTGTATTTAATTTTTCTACTGTTATTATTTTAGTTTCTTACTAAAGTAACTTTAACGAAATATGATGATTATTATGTTATGTTTACGAATACTTAGATTGTACTAGTATCACATTTTAAACAGAACAACTGCTATCTCCATAACGTCGTCTAAAAAGGTAAAAGCCACAAACATCTACGCGAACATCGTCTGCATTCAGAGTGTAACTAAACATTACATCACCCGCCTTTCTTAAGACTTTCTTTCTCTTCCTACCAGAAACGACATGCTTGTTGTAAGTTAACGAGTGTTTTAAAAAGAAATTAATGCGTGTTACTCGCCGCGTATGTAAGTAACATAGCATTGAATCATTTACATAGTAACGTTTGCTTAAAGCTTACCAATATTTTAAAATCTTAACAATCTATTTTCACGTGATATATGCCGGCATCAGCCGACATTAGTCACATTTGAGATGTGTGGATTCCCTCAACCGCAGTTGGACAGCGCGATGGACTATAGCCGTAAACCTTTCCATTATGAGTGTCAAACAGTGCAATAATAAAAATAACCGTGAATAAAATATTGTTATTTAATAATTAACCGGTATAAAAGTACAGCTCATACAGTCACGTAGTATTATGATATAGTGAGTTAATATCTTAAGATTTTGCTATATTCAAACCGAGGCGCTAGTCTTTACAACAAGTCAAAGAGTCAGTACTTTGTCCAATTCTTGTCCAAATTTACTGAAAATTTGACATTTCTTTAACTTGTTACATAATGCTACTGAAACAATATTGCACCCTCATGACTACTCTGTCAGACGGAAGATTGATAAACAAATAAATATTCATGAACGGTATAATATTAAAAGTTCTCATAATACTTATGTATATTGTAATTATGTGAACCTGGATAACAATGTACTTGACATTTTCTTTTTGAAATCGTAAATATTACCGCTACAAACAGATATATGTTTGTATATCGCTTCTAAAATAAATAATCAGTAATAATACAGTGTGTTCACAAAGCATTACACGTGCCTACAACTCGTCAAGCCTGACAAGCATAAACTTGTTTGTTACTTAGTTACGGCTAATGCAACATGCATGCATAAGTAATTAGCTTTAATTATCGTTAGTCTCGAAAACAATCTATGATATTAATTGATTTTATCATATTATTCTCATCTTTTCTTTAACTGTAAAATACATGATGTATGTATATGATGAAAGAGTGCAAAAAGTAAACATTATAGTGAAAATAAAACGTTAATTATTTACGTTCTTGTTGTCAATGTCAAATAAAAATGTCATATATTTGTTAAGCTAAGCCTCATTTTTGCAATATCGATGTTCAAATCAATTATTAATTAGAAATGGAATAAACAACGGTCAAATTATGACCACTGAGTAAAAACTAGTTGAGATTAAACTTCACTCGCTCTAAAAATGAAGAAAAATAAAATTCTCCACGAGATGCCGTAACTTAGTCAAAATAAAGTATGTTAACCTTATCAAAGTCTATAAAAATAAAATAATAATTATTATTATAAACTTAAAAGTTTAGTTTTCAAAACAAGTTGCATTTTACGATAAACTAAACCACTTTGAAAAGATGTTTCATTTTCTAATATAAATTATAATTATCTTCGCATAGATCGAATCACACCACCTTTATCTCAAAATTATCACAAACCCTATCAGTAAAATTTACTGAGGTTTGAGTAATACGTACTATATTAAGATGATTGTGATTATTTTAATAAAAACAACAGATAATAATCTGATAATTATCAGCGTCTATTGTATAGATGAAACTATGATAGCGTGGGCCTCCAATAATGATTGTTGACACCAGCTGGCATAGATATCAATAGAATACCAGGGATTTGTCATTGCAAGTAGTAAACTAATAAGAGCTTTATATTAAATCATAGCACTTACTTGGTCAAGGGCATCGTCAGTTGGGCTTTCGCGTCCGCACATGTTAAGATAAAAAATATCCCATGGAAACAACTGAGTTCTATAAAATTATTACACCGTATCCTATTAACATTGATATAACGCAATTTTAACGGTTTGCTTTGAGAAAAATCATTGACAAACGTAATTAGTTCCAATTGCTTGGCAGGTAACCTTTTTCTATCTTGAATGAGGGTTTTTGTATGCTAGTCATAAGAAATCATACGATATAATATTTTTTGTTTGTTTTCGACTTTTTTGTCATTCAACAGGGTCGGAGCGATCATTGCGGGCATTACCATCAATAAAAATAAGACAATTTAATTGAATTAAATGTCCTAACCATTGAAAAAGTCAACTAAAAATGGTTTCAAATTTAATATCCCTTCAACATTACGCGTATAACCTGGTCCAATATTTTTGAAACAGAAACAAAACCGCGCACGACCGTTTAAGGCTTGATTGCGGACCAATTACAGATAATAATTGTAGTGGATTGCGTAAACACGCTCATGTAAGAGCCGGTCGGTCTCGGTAACTCGTGCCGACAGATAGAGGTATTAGTCTCTTGTGTCTTGACTTGCCACTACGGAAACACTACAACTCTACCTTTTTACTATTAGTGTAAAAATATCTAAGATTAACGTATTTCAATTGTGACGTGTAAATTTTTACTAGCTGTGTTAAATTATTTATGGTACCAAACAGTATTACAAATAACATTGTATTATTTTTATTTAATTTACCTTAAATAGTTATATTTTTATAATTCAAATTTTATTACAACTTCGAAATTTTGCATGCCTTTTAAGATAGAAAATTTACTTTTATAAAATTGTAACATCTATTTTATCCTATGTTCTAGCAATAAAGAATTTGTATTTGAATAGTAAGACTACGTAGTAGTATGATCGCTTAATGTGCTGGAAAGCCGCTTGACTGCAGAAATAGTATAAGAGTCGGTGTTTCCTCAAACAAAACCTGGACCAAAACTCTGTGTCCTTTTTAGATTGAGCTTAGACCAGTTACAGGTTGCTTAAGTGCGGCTTTCGCAAGAACCACTTGAACAGAATTAAGAACCGAGTCGGTAGACAATATTGCAATACTGAAATCTCTGTGAACGTTTGGTTGACATATTCAAATAAATTTGTATTTCTATATAGTTTAATTAGGCCAATTACAGATTAATAGTGAAGTTGCACAAGTTAGCTCTAGAATCGGAACAGCTGTTGTTACAAAATGTATTGCGAGCTGTAATAAACCGTGTTATGCTTAAGTATTAACATACATTTGTATTACAAGCCGGACAAAGACACGCTGTAAAAGCTGTTGCAGGTCTTAACAAATTATTTTAACGTTTAAATGACTACGTTTAACCAATCTAAATTTCGCCTAAAAATTCTTCATCGAAATTAAGCATATTCAATATATATTTAACGCTAAGAGTTTTTATTAGATACAATACGATAGTCGTAAATGAACATCATGAACTTAAACATTTAACATTTGATATGTATTTAGTTTAATATTTGAACAGAAAATTATTATATTATTTATTTATTTATTTTGACAGAAAATTATTTTAGATAAACAAACACAGATTTAATGTTACATCTCCATTTAATTTTTTTATAAATTGTCACTCAGTATATTTTCGCCATAAAAAAACCAAATTTTTGTTACACTTTCAGATGAGAGATCTTAAGTTTTATGGTCGTAAATTAATACTAGTTTCAAGGGTTACTTTTTGGACACAGATATTTCCTTATAAATAGGACTGAAACATATTTATACGTTTAAAATACGCTTAAACTGATTGACTTGTCTTGTGTCAGTGTTGATGTGTGCGTGACGCACGCATGTTGAGGGCACACATGCATGTCAGATTGTCACACAAAGCACGCCGTCTGAGGTGTATGGCCGTTTTCGTAACAGCCACTCGAACAACTCAAACTCTACATTGACATGTGTCGTATTCATAGTGAAGTACCTACTATTGTAGAGATTTATTTCAATTAAAATATTTATATATCGACACTTTTAAATATGTAAAAATATATAATATGTAATAGTGTAATAAAAAGGTTCAACTTACTTACTTCCGTTCATTTAGTTAATTTAGTATCAAACTTTTGTAAACGAATAAACAAACTTCTTAAACAGCTGTTATTTAGTACAAAAACGCCAAATATGAGGTTATTACAAATATATATATATATATATATATAATGGTGCGAATGTTGTAATGTTACATTTGAAAGTAAACGTCCAGTAAGTTGACACTATGCATTGGGTGAAGAATCGCCGTAGCGGCGGCCGCTGGGCCGCGCGCGCTCCAGTGCTGCCGGGCTCGGTTCACCACGCGGACGTACACACAACACGATGACGAGGACAGTGCCAATCGTGCTATTGATCGTTGCCTTTGGATATGGTGAGGCCCTTGCACATAACACATTTCATGTATTTAATTATATAAACAAAATAATAAAATTATAAAATAAACTCGGAAACCGGCGTGTGTGTATGAAGAGAGTGATGAATGTAGACGAAACGCGTCAGCTTTGCAAGAACAGAGATATTTGGCACTCGGTGCTTTCTGCCTACCCCGTTAGGGACCTGGCGTGATGTTATGTTGTT
>DWUN01004871.1:0-10347 GCA_018249975.1 Passova gellias | reverse complement strand
GTTACAATATTTTAAAGATTTTTTCGATAATCGTGCGCGCTGGATTACAAATGTCGTATATCTCCATATATCGATATTGCTTAATAGTATCGATACAATATATATCGAACTATTTTGTCCATCCATCCCTACTGTTTACAGATACAGATATTTATAGAAACAGCTAAGTATTTCATTTGAACTGGTAACAGATAACATACAAAATTAATTATTACATGATACATAAAAAATATTAATAGCTTCCTTCCTTGTTAATGTAAAACAACTTATGGCGGGGTATGGGAGTGAAATCGTAAACCGAGGCGTCATCTTGATTCAGGCGACGCTTCCCTCCATTCTATACAGGGTCTACGAGGGCATATGTGTCCGTGCGTGCGAGTCTTTCTGATTGTTTAGCAAGTAGGGCTTTCATGTAAATGAATTGTACGTGACTGCTATAATTATATATTATAAATTATATATTACTTTGTTTATGACAATTATGACAAACTATATAGAAGGCGAAATTCTGAAGTTATCCTTCTAAGGAAATTGCTATACAAATTCAGCAAAATCGACTGCTATCCACACGACCATTCCTAAAATAGAAAAACTATTCAGTGTCATAGAAATCATCAATCAATATACATGATAAATAAACAGTTTTGGAGAACGATAATAAAAAAAGTTGTGCACAAAAAAATATAATGGAATTAGCTAAAATAAATAATACAGGCAGTAATCGAAGCACAAATCAAGTTGAACACTTAACACCTAATTTTCTTGCATCTCTTCTGCATTTCTCACTGCAACTATTGTACATACACCGGCGTTGGCGTCGAATACACAACTTATCGAGAGATCTTCTAGCACGCAACTGTACTCGTGGTCGGGATATCTAGTCCTAACATAGTGAGACCTTGGATCTTCTGATAGCAAACATTCAATATTATCCTTGAATGCTTCAGCTCTAGCACCAATCAATTCATGCAGTCTGTCCAGAGCGTCATCGTTGAACGTTACGTGGTATCTTTGCGAAGGTGGATTGGCAATCCACGATGCGATTCTAATACCGTCATAGTTGGCGTTGAGTAGATTAGATTGTGGTGGAGTAAACCTTTCTTGGCCATCAGGGGCTCCACGTTCCGTGTCCAGTCGTCTAGTTGGTGATGGCATGTGAGTGCCGTCAATTAAATCGATGCTTGCGGGAGATTCAGATGACGGGGACAATGGTGCCATGAGATTACTCAGCTGATTATCTGTATTGTCTGGAGATAAAATTTCGTCATCGAATGAACTGCGAGCAACTGGACTAGTTGTGTCTGCCCCCATTTGGTTAGCGAGGTGTGGACTCGGACTGAAATTGTGTTCAAAAAATAATACCAACATAAAACGAAATATCTTATTTAACATACATAGATACTTAACATATATGATATCAATGTAGTGTTTGTTACAAGGGACTTGAAATGTATAATAAAATACTGGCCACAATAAAAAGTATAAATGTAGCAATTAAAAAAAAAAACTAAAATATACTTGTTCAAAAAGCCAACTTCACTCTGAAGCCAAATACCTACTTAGAAACATATAAGACACTCTCAAATAAAAATCATTTTTGGGCAATTCATACAAAGTTACCACCTACAGAGAATAAAACATGAAACATAATAGTTTAATCAAAACCTCTGATATAAACAGACCTGCTGGCTTCATAATCCTCTTCATCAAGTTGCAAGTTGTTCATCGGTTCCAGAACATCGCTTATTCCTTCTGTGGGTGGTCTCATTCTTGATGATAGGGCAGTTTCGAACATCACCGGATAGTCATACTGAGTTATATAAGGCTTGATGTCCAATAACGGAGTGCCATCCACCATGTCAATACCAAGAAATGATATTTTATTACCTGTGGGCAGATGAAAAACCTAATAGTCCACCTTCACAACAACAAAAACTAATTAGATTTTCGAAAATTACATTTCTGACCATCCAACAATCAGATTTGTTTTTTGCACTATGTAAGCAGTGATTAGAGTAATCTTACATCAGATACCTTCAATGCCTTGAATCTTGACTAGGGACATGCCAATAGGGCATGGTCGGTGAGGACTCCGAGTTGAAAACACCCCACACCTCTCGCCCAAGCGAGGCGGTGTTACTTTAGCCGCTGTCCTGGATCCGTCTGTCTTGTGAAAATGGTATAATAACCTGCAAGGTAATAATGTTCAATCATATAACAGCAGCTCTTCAAGAAAGGTGCAAAAAGAGCTTTCCTTCACAGTCAGCAACCCATTGGTCACTGATTGGATGTTGCAAGTGTCCATAGATAGCAGTGACCATCAGGTAGCCCCATAAGTTCCATAAATTTCCAACAGATGATGGTTCAAGTTACATTGTCTCCCTTAGCAATTGCTAGACACTCAATCAAGACCCTTACCGATGGAGCATTGACATTTACAATGAATAACTGAACCACAGCAACATGTAGGCCAGATCCACTAGCCTTATCACTACATAGTATAAAACGATGATTCAAGAGTAAGGTTTATATGTATTAGAATATTCATTATATAGTGGAGAAATACTGTTATATTTGAGGTTTCTAATGTGATGTCATAAATAATTACCTTTTTTTACTGTGGGGGTGGGACGAAGTAGCAGGCAAAAGCTAGTATAGAATAAAAACTTACCACATATGAGAGAACTCTTCAAGGCCATCCAGTGCATGAGCAGGATTAGTGAACACACTGGTGTCTATGACCACTGTGCCAGTGCTTTTAGTCAAAAGGGACGGCTGCCGAGGCACTCCCCTTTTACTATCAAACATCGTGTGAATATATCCAATTGCCGAAACGATATGCAGTCGGGCTCTGGTGTGGAAGACGGTAGACTGTGGTTGTTGTGATTTATAACGGTCGTAGCTGAAAAAGCATTTAGAGCAAAGATACTGCTCAAAAATTAAAGCCCAACATTTGATCTGATGGCAAAAATATTTTTCCAAGCTACTGACTGTCAGTACAGCCAGCTAAGAAAAGTAAAAAAATTATATGCATAAAAAACCAATCTCATATGTTCACTTACACATTAACAAAAGAATAAAATGAATGAATGAACGAAACCTTGTATAATGAATGAAAAGCATAATAGACCTTAACAAAGAACTACGCTAACTCCTTATGGTCTTTATTCTATGTTAAAAAGTATACAATCAAGGGGATGTATCCCAAAAGTGTGATTTTGTCAATTTGAATTATTACAATAATTAATGCAAATCGTTGTACCATTGTACCAATACCTTTAGATGTAAATTTGATATAAACAGAAGATGAGCCAATTATTTGAGCTGTATAAATAAACAGTAACAAAAAGTAATGAATAAAACAAAACGCGAAAATGTACCTTCTGAAGCGCAATTACTACATTTAAGTCCCTCCAAAATGTCTGTTATATATTTGATTTCCTTTCTATGTTCGTGTTTTAATGCCGAAAGCTTCTGCCTGAAAATATTTTACGATGTTACTGGTTGAACTTATAAAAAAGTTTTATTTGCATAATCAAACATCGTCTCACCTTAAATTTTTAATTTCTGTTCTAGCTAAAGCTATTTGATTTTGATAAATCTTTATACTTTCAGTCATATTCGAAATCTGATATTAACATAAATCCTATTTAATTGCATATAAATTCACAGGAGAAATGATTGTTGTACTTTTTCTTTTTTTACTAAATTAAATTGAAATTAGGTACTTTAAATAAATTATTTACGTCAACGGGTGTCGAACTGTCTAATATATAACAAAGATTAGGGATTGTAAATTTGTATCGTTATTTTGAGCGCTTTTGTATATCGATTTAAAATTCCGATCCACGTCAGAAAAGTATACATATCGTTTTTTTATTATTCTAACACACTTTATGAACACATTTTGCAATTGAATATTTTAAAAATGTTTATTAAATCTTTACACTTATATATTATTTACCAGATTACTTTTTACAATATATTCATAATACCTTTTTGGTAAACATGACAACGGACAGACAACCGAATATCAATATTACTGAAACTGATTATAATCACACATAAACATGTGGAATTGATCATTGCTTTTTTAACAAAATTCAACGTCCTAACGTTTCATGTTGTCTGTGTGTGAAAAATGTACAAAACCACTGGCAATACATCATTTATAGACAAGCATCAAAATACCAATATTACTTTAAAAATTGTATTAACATATTAACATATCCAATAAAAAATATTGTTAATATCGATTTGGATACTGCCAAAAAAATATCGATACAAAATATTCTTTATGATACTCAAATCTCTAACGAGTATAGAAAATAATGTTGCCACTTAGAAAAATATAAAATGTTATAAAAACATAAAGAATCATATCCAACAATAAAAGTTGCTTATTATTTTCCTAAGATATCTCGGAACCAAGTTCAGTTTAGCCTTCCATTTTTCATGTGTTTCGGTCAAGCGATCCCTGTATTGCGCTGGTGGCGTCAGCTTTTAATTTGTTTTAACTCCACTGTTTCCAGGACCTGCTGGCTTTCTTCTTTAGCTTCTCATTCGGTTCAGATTTATTATAAGACATATCACTTATTCTCAGACGTATTAATTATTGTTGCTGAACTTCTCTGACTTGACTTCACTTGACTTCCCTATTTCACCCCTATAAGAGTGGAATATCAATGACACTCTTCTTAGCAGGTCCCTACATTTGAAAAGGAATTTACTGTCTGGACCAACAATTTTATAAGTACCTACATTTTAACCTTATGAAATTAGTTTCATTACACTAACGCCCACCAAGTTCCTATATCATCACCATCATCATCCAACATCACGTTTACCAGTTGACTTTAGAGTATAAAATGGCATTCTGACATTAAACAAAGATATTTGATATATAAATATGGATCAACAATAATTATTGTATAGCGCAATTTCAACTGTTAATAATCAACCGGATAAAAAATTGACTTTCAGATAAGAAGGTAAAAAAGCCCTTGAAGGTTAAGGTCATTTCATTGTGTGGAAAAGTGTGTACCAAAGAAAAGAGTTTGTACTGTGGTAGTGAAATTTAACAATCGAAAAAAAATTTGAAATAAGAATTAATCATACATTACAATATATGCCATTTTCATAAGTAATGTAACACAGAATATTAATTAATATTTAATTATTATTGAAAATAAATACGATATGATTTGATATTGAGATTGCAGAAAAGTATAATTTTGTGTTGAGGATTTATACCGCGAAATATTAATGATTTCGTTGTTTTGTTAAACACCAAAGGTATGCCAAACAATTATGTTTTAATGTTAACGTTTTTTGGCAATCATTCTAAAATATTTGCATTTCGCTTGTATTGATTGTAGAAAGAATCTGTGAAAGTGAAATTCTAAATAAACATTACACACATAAAATAATGAAATCGATTATCACATCACCACTTATATTTCGATTAGTTGGGCTCATATCGATTTTAAATATAAGTGCAACAGCTTGCAATCCCTATTGCGTTTTGCCGATTGCCGCACACGTGCTAAGAATTTGTGATATTTTTTACTAAATTAGTATATATATTAGATATTATACAATCGTTTAAGTGTTTCTTATTTTACATAATTTAATAATAGCGCCAGTTCAGGGCCATCTTATTTGAACAGTAAGTTAGTTGCATTATTTTGAGGAAGTGGGGTGGGGCAAAATGTCTGTAGAAAAAGAGCGCCACGTGTCCTAATTTTTGATTTTTCTTTGCTTTTCACTATTACGTGTACTACAAAGACAATGATAGTATTATTTGTCTAATTGTACTACATTTCTTTCCGCCATCCTACCTAAACCTGAGCGGCGCCGAACTAATTTCAGCCTAGCTCACATGATCGATTTGTTGCTAGTGCATTTTAATTATTAATATTTACTAACTGCTTATAATTAACGTAGTAATTATACACTAGGGCATGTATTTTGAGATTATCAGCAAATATTCGATAATTTTCTGTAGTTGGTATACGTGAAAAGTATCGGTAAACTGACGCTGTAACCGTGGTGATGAATCATATACTTAACCATAAACTTTGGTTTCATATAAATATTGTGAAATTGATACATTAAAATATTTACTAACATAACTACAATTCTAATTTAGTATTCTCAAGTACCTATTCAACTCTTATACTAATAAAACTTCGGTTATAACTTTAATAGTTTAAATACAAATAAAATGCATGATCTTATATTAATTTTATGGCGAAATGTAATAAGAACATTAGCTTGTCCATGTTTTCTAATCTACCCACTATCCAAAAAACAAATATAAAAATAGTTTGTTCCTAACTTCTAAATATTCTTATCTTCTGAACAGTAGAAGATTACTGTTTTACCATTTCAAACATGTTTGAAATGAGGTATTCTACTGTTGAATAGGCTATATAAGCTGGTGCAATTTTTATAAGAAATATTAAAATTCAATGAACTATTTTTATATACTTGTCCATACACAAAACTTGTTATTCTACATATTTATGTGTAAATAAACAAAGCAAGTTGTTGTGTGCTTTGTATATTCACAACTTGTTAAAGTTATGTCGTTATTTATAGTCTGTATTGTAGACCAAAAAACAGGTATAACAACAACAGGGCAGGCTTTCATTCCTAATTTCATTGTAATGTGGGCAGTAACAGGTAATCCTACAACAGAATCTAAATACTTAAGTGTCACACTTCATGTAAACAATGTACTATAGATAACAAAATAATGCAAGATATATTATGTTTAAAAAAAATCTCCATTTTAACACATAGTCATATGGCGAGTATTTGTGTTTTTGACCGACTTCAAAAAGTAGGAGGTACTCAATTCGTCAGTATTCTTTTTTATGTTTGTTACATCATAACTCTGCACTGTGTGAACCAATTTTGAATTTTTTTTTCAGTAATGATATTAGTTGTGATTAGACTAAACAGTAAAACAAACTAGGATTCATAATACTGTTTGTTTGATTGTTTACAAAATAATATTTGCTATGTAAGAGACTATTGGAGTATCGAAGTAACCTTTGATTTTATTTGTATCTTGATAAATCCTTTGTTATATTACGTATGCACATATTTGATATGGTGCAGTAAATTGATAAAAGGATTATTTGTTATTGATTCTTATCTCTTAATTGACAAAGTGTAGACTTATATTTATTGACTATCGTTAGCCTGCAACTTCGATTAGTGACTTTGGGCAGCATTTGGACTATTTCAAAATAAATTATATGTTACCGAGGACTAATGGCTATGTAACAAAAAAACTTTCATCAAAATCTACCCAGTAGTTTTTGCGTGAAAGTCGGACAACAGACAGACAAAACATTCAAAATGATTTTTTTGGCTTGTGTTACTTGTAGGAAGACCCAGAGAGGCATTTTTTTTTTAGTATTTACTAAATGTGCAGAATTGAACCCTTCTACAGTTTTATTATATGTATAGATTATTGATTTCCTATCGTGGTATAGCGAGAGTCCTGTTAATAAATGTGTCAACAGTTTAAAACCGTTATTGGATTCTCTGGTAGTCTTTCTACAAATTTTGACCATGTATATTTGAACATTATTAAAAGATATTCAACTCATATAAACACAGCTAACTTACATTTATGGCATTTCTACTTTACTACTACTACTGACGTTTTTAGGCTGTAGTCTATGACAATGGCCACAAGCTTGACGTTTTCCTTTACCAGTATAGCAATTGACAATTTAATTTCAAAGTTAACATATCTAACTGTTTCAGTCTTATATGTCGGGATTTGAACCCAGACCTTATTGACACTGTATACTTATAATTAATCTATCTGTATTTTATATCCATTTTGTTAGTAATAATATGTTAGTTTCATGATTTCGTTTATTTTGTCCGCAGTTTAGAAGCTAAGAGTTAAGTTTACATGGCTATGGTGTCAGAGGTGAAAGTGAATGGCGGTGAGCCGGAGAGCCCTGTAGAGCAACTGCCGGCGCTGGTGGAGAAGCCGGCTGGTCTTCCGCCCGGCAAATACGCCCTGGTGGGCTGGGATATGGACACCACGGGCAGACGGCTTATTGATGAGGTTTGTGTTTTGTACAACTAAGAGGTATACAATTCTAGTGTAATAACTAGACATCGGATTATATGCACTATCAAAAAGCCATACATAGCATAATTTTAATATCATACTGACATATTTTACATATTTTAAAGATAACATATAAAAAACTATACATTATATACAAAAATGATATTTATCTTTTATAAAATGTGAGCGAGTTATTTTTTAGACGCCGAATGTCCGGTGTCTAAAAAAATGCGCCGAAAACTTCTTTTTTCTGCCTAGTGTATAATTCAATCTAAATTGTAATTCCAAGTAAAACAACTCGTCAATAACTACTGGAATAAGCACTGTCCATTAAAAGTACTGAAATATGCAATAATGCAATAAAATACAGTCCGATGTCTCATGATAACAATATTATTATAATAAAAAAAAAAAAAAATTATTATAATGCACCTGATGCTTTGTACATTTTCATTATTTCTAAAATTATTTTGTACATTTTAGTTTTAATTTTGAAAGTTGCGTGTCTTTCAAGATTTTTTAAACTACCTAATATTCTTTTTTAAATGCCTCGTTAACTTTCTTTATATAAAAAAAAAATTGGGTTAAATTTGAGTTGTAAGATTCTCTTATATACATTATTCACAATTATATTTATGCTTTGGCCTTAGGGTGGTGTGTATGACCAATATTAAAACAGATATTATTTTATGTATAAACTTCTGAATAGAAACTTTCTTTTGTAACATTATATATGAAACATGATGATCTTTAAGAAGTAATTAGTGGCCAGTGTGTTTGTTTGTATGCTAAATTTCCAAAAAAAGCCATTTAAATTCAATTTCATTTCATTCAATTAAATTCAATTCTCATGAGATCAATATTTTAATGTCCGAAATTAATATTATCGTGATATTTCTTATCTTGACAGCAAACTTGCGTGAAGCTCTTAATGTGATGTGAAAATTATTTATGCGCATTTTGTTAGGATTGAGTGATAAGAAATATTCTTAGAGCCACATTAAAAATCTAGTAGCTGAACTACGGTAATTTAAAAAATTGAGTGTTACATTCACAAGAAAATTAATGTTCCACTGACTTAACAGAATATCTAGGTTTTTTTCAATACTTTCTATTAAACACTACCTAACACAGATCTGCACTTCGAATAATAACTGCCTCATTCCCATCTACAATATATGTTAACCATTCACGTCTAGATTACTATCAGAATCCAAAGGGGGCCACTGAAATATAGCTTGTTTTTAGTAACAATTTATATATCCAATTTAGTCATACACAATTATTAATTTTCACCAATTTAATCTCTACACTGAAAAATTAAGTGTAGTTTAGCGAAGTAACTAATATTGCATCAATGATAAAGCCGATGGAAGCATTAATGTATATCAGTACCTTTTTTACCATATTAAATGTATCGACATAAATACATTAACCATAAATTTCATTACCGTGGCGCACTGTTGTCTATGTTTGGGGTCGAACAGTGGAGCATGATATCCCTATTGCCCTACTTTTAATATTATGAATGTGAATGTAAGTTTGTTTGTTACGCTTTCACGCGAAAACTACTTAACCGATCATCATTAAACATTGTACACATATTCGTGGGAGGTATTAGAAGTAACATAGAATACTTTTATGATAAAAAATTTTTTTTACAAAAGATAAAACAATTATTTATCAAAAAATCGCAAAATATAGCATCTCCAACGCCATCTAGCATTCCAGTAATGAAGTTCCAACTCTGAGTATTGTAATACCGTTGCACTGTATTACCGACGGTCACTTCAATATCCAATCCAAGACGAGGACGAAGTCGCGGGCACAGCTAATATGAAAAAAAAAAATGTTTTGTATCTATGTTTGTTGCAGATATGTCAGATAGCTGCATACACGCCAAAGCATACGTACTCGCAGTACATAATGCCGTACGGAGACCTGAGGCCGGGCGCGCGGCGGCGGCACAACGTGCGCGTCGTCACCGTCGGCCGCTACCGCATGCTCAAGGACACCATTACTCATAAGGTTTTTATCTTGCTCCTATGCATTGATTACTTGAAACAACCTACTGTTTGTCTGCAGAAAGTTTTTAAAAAACTTTTCAATGGAATTCAATCATGATAACTCAACAATTAATATAACTCTTTTTACACGCTTTTTATAAGCTTCACTTGTATGTCAGTATGTCAGTAACTCTCCGTAGGTAATTTGCGCGCTAAATAAACCAAACTAAAAAGTAA
>DWUN01004870.1:0-10347 GCA_018249975.1 Passova gellias | reverse complement strand
AATATTGATATTTCAGTTAAGGGTGTCTGCCTCTAATAGATTAGCCTATATTTTAAAGACTGAGAAGGTAGCAGAGGCGAAAGAAGTTTGGCAAGACCGCAGGCGGTGGAAATTCTTAGCCTCTACTTATCTCTTTGGGAAATGGCCGTCACTGTATAACGGTGTAGTCCTCCAGGTAATGCTCCAGCTACTGTTTCACTATTTTTTGGTTTTAAACAATAATAATGTTTATATTTCCGTTTTTGGTTTCAAAAACAGAACTTTCTGATTAACCGTTTTTTCATTGTGCATAGAAGACTGCAATTGCAATACAATTATCTTACAAGTAAATGCGATTAAAAATAGTTGAGTGCATTAACAAATTGAAAATCGATAATAATATGCGCGTGATTGGATTTGTTAATAGGATTTTGAAGTTTTTTTTGTATATAAGGTATATGTGTATTCAAATAACTAACTTAAGACACACCATATCTTCTTACATAGTATAAAACAAAGCCCCTGTGTATGTCCTTATATCTGCTAAGATCTTTAAAACTACGCAATGAATTTTGATGCGGATTGTTTTAATGAATAGAGTGATTCAAGAGGAAGGTTTCTATGTATAATAACATACATTATATAGTAGAGAAATACTGTTATAATTTAAATGGCAGTGCAACGTTTGCCGGATTAGCTAGTTGTTAATAAAGCCAAACAGTATTGGTCTGTAAGGGTTTTAATAGATAAGCTTTGTCGTACCGCCTCTCAAAATATCTATTAAACAGAGTATAAATCATTATTGATACCTATGTTGCTGCTTTGATGTGTCGATATTGTGAAGCTTAGTATCTCAATGCTCCCACAGAAAAAAATGTATGTTGTAGATACCGTGAAAATTGCACTTTTCACTGGAACATAATGTTGCTATATGATTAGATTCATGTATGAAGTTCCTTTTATAAAGTAATAGCTACGCGATGTTTTATATATACCGAGCATCCATTTGTATAGGTTTTATAAAGCTACATCTTTTTTTTTATGTTGGCATTGTAGCGAACGAGCTGGCCGCAGTCATGAGTGGCCTCTGTAACGGACCTCTAATAGCTTAGACAAATTTAAGTCAGATTTGCAGATGGTACCTTTTATGTTTATGTTTTGATTTATCATTTACCTTTTTACTTCTTCCAAAATGTTTTATATATTAAAATTTTTATAGTTATTAGTATAATCACTAGCTAAATAAAAAAATAGAATGCTCAAGCCTACTCTGTTTTTGGGGTTGGTACCGTTTTATATTTATCTAGACTTATTAAAGCTTTAAATAAATAATTATTTGTGAGTATAAAAAGCCACAAAAATCGAAAAATTTGAAAATTTATGTTTTTTTCGTATTCGCAATGATTGTTTTAAACATATGGCTCATTTCGTGATGAGAGCATCAATAGTACCTACCTAATGTGACATCGTGGTGTATCGTTATTTTCGATGCATTACAGATGTAAATGTGGATTATTTAATAGTGCTGTATCTTCAATTTTAAATCATGAACAAAACTTATATCATGGTAACTGAGTATTAGGAATATTACTTAAAATCATCATCAACACTAGATATATAAATTGTTCCTTTCCTTATCTTGGAGGTTTCTCGTAGTGAGGGATTAAGCAGCATACGAAAATAATAAGCATGAGCCAATAGTCAATTGGCATTTTTAATGGCGTGCAATGTCCTAAGATTTTGAATCTCCTATTGGCATGATTTTGAATTTAAATATTTGCAATTCTGTTGAAGAAGAGTCTAATTTGAAATACTGATCTAAGTAGCAATGATAAATATAACTAAAGATACAAAATGTTTTATTTGCTGGATTTAGGTACATACAATTAGATCTTACAAAGCAAAACTTAGACATTAAATCTTGCTTAGATAGGCGTGCAAATCATCTAAATAAAGTCTATGACTGTTACATTTATTATATTATTGTATAAATTATGCGCCATTAGAATACATCATTCAAAGCTATTGCAGCGTGTATAATAATTTGATTAATTTACTCAATGCGACTCGGCATCGAGCAGCTAACTTTTTATTGCAAGCTTTTTGCTGTTGCAAGGATATGCAACTGGCTTGTGAACGGAAACGCTAACAGTTGCATTTCTCTTAACGAAGCGGCAGCCATGCATCTCATCTCTGTCATTCGATTCAGCTTTTTGTAATGAGAGGAATAGATTTAAAACGGACGAGTCCTCGCTGGTAGAGCCTTAAATAGCTTTTATTCAGTGTTGATTTTTCAATACTGATAATGGTAATGCGCTATTTGATCGTATTAAAAAGGTAACAATATGGGAGCGAGTTGATTTTTTATTTAAATGGCCTTAATACTCTGGACTAGGCTATATTGCGTGAATAAATTAAAATAAACGAAGTCACACTACTTGTGCTTGCTCCTCTAAATACACTCAGTTACTTATTTTTACATACATATACCTGTTCAATCCAATATATGTAATATGTAAGGTGTCATAATAATTTGTTTCATTTCTATGAATGACAAGGACGTAAAGGATCGAAATCTGGAATGATTTGAGTATAAGATTTTGTTTTACAGCAATACAGTGCCTCTACGTTAAGAGATCATGTAAAATATTAAAACTTAGGCTGGAAGAGTTAAAGAAGCTCGGGATTCGGGTATCTTTGGCAGTTATGAAACGCTAGTTCACCCTAATAATAATTACCTACATGTATTGATATTTATTCCTAATAATACATCATTGAAACCTTGATTATCTAGGTGTAACATATTTATGTTTCAGTGCTGATTACACCACCGATGGAGAGTAATAAAGATAATTGTAAGCAGTACTTTAACAGCCAGCGGACGTGTTTCATTTGCTATCGCCGCGTATAACACCGTTGGATATCTTTTCAGTCACCGTGTGTATCGGAGCACGTTTGATCAGCTGGCTCGGTAAATCTAATTAACATTTAAATGGTGATCACGCATAATAATCAGCTGGTTCTCAAAAGTGACACGGCGCTGGTTAATTAGTAGACAAATGTTACAATGTATTAATGGGGCGTAAAAGCGGTCGAAACACACATATACTGCATTCATGAATAAACTGAAGCGCACTTGTTCATACTCTATGAGCAGTTGTTATGAAATATACACGTAACGAGATACGTGTTTACCAGGGTGGCTTGATCGTGGGGTTAGATGTATTAGACGAAAGTGGGTTTTAGTAATTATCATTTGGACAATTCCACCGACGACTACCACGACGACGCCAATTAAATAGCTGTGTGTATATATATACACATATAAATATTACTTAAATGATAAGCAGTAATAACCTAGTGGTTTGAAATTCAGCCAGCGTGGCTATAGCCTAAATCCCTCTCACTATGGAAGGAGAGCCGGTCCAACAGTGGACCAATAAGAAAAGGATGGAAAAATATAGTACCTACTTATATAGTTCTTTTTATTACATTTAAACACAGAGCAAACATGAGCTCATTACACAAATGTTTGTTTTGAATGGGTATCGAATCCACAGCCTTCGATTAGGATCTCTAATAATAAGTAATTTTTATAGGACTTAAGTATTAGGTATGTGTGAACAGAAGAATTTGCGTACGCTATCAAATTAATGTAGATGAATTCATAAGCTTGTATATAAAACATAAAATTAACATTTTAATAATCATTTCCATTACTACGTAGGTATTTATTGTTAATTTAATCGATAACTATTCACATTACATCAAAAGGTACCTATTATATAATTGTCCCTGAAAATAGCTGTTGAGTTAATGCAAAAAAGGCTAAGTCTTATCATGAAATGTATAACAAGTCCGTTTAGTCAATTATTTTAACAAATTATTCCAAGGGTGACTAAGCTCGTTCTATGCATGTTTAGTCAAGTTTAGGTAACCTCTAGGCTTCATTCGCTAAAATATTCCCTAAGACTCATGTAGCGTTTGCATCTCTGATGCGGTTGCACATTGTGAATGATCTGTACACTAAGCACTTGGTCAGCACTTGGGCGGATGAGCGTTACTGACAAATTAAGTAATAAATGCTTAATTTACACGTTGCTCTGACGGACCCGTTTGTAGTCAGGTAACAACAATTTACAGTCCTCGTTAAAGTCCTTACAGACGGTTTAGAAACATCCAAAAAACGGCTCCACCTTAGCTCATATAGGAGCAGCGTATTGGAGTATGGTCTGGGTCTCCAGCTGTCGCGGGATGGACCCGTACCTAGCAATGGGACGCAAAAAAAGGTTGTATTGGTGACAATTTGTCTTGGTGACATTCTCTCAATTGTGGATAATCACCATCACGCAAAACAATTGACAACGACCACGTAATTAGCCGCGGCGAGATAGTGTGTAGATTGTTACTGCAACGTTCATAACTGTTTCAATTATTTAGTGTTCAATTTCAAGGTGAACGATAACTTTCTCATTAACAAAAAAAAAGTGCTCGATTTTGTATCTATAAATATTTAAATGAATATACATGATGCGATTTAACAATAAAGAATTAATTTGTATGTAGTAATCATAACAGCTTAAAGTCGTATATTATGTATGGGTGAATTAGTTCCGAGTAACTTGTGGAGCTTCTGATGTGGGCTTGACAAGGGTCACTGTTCGGATTTTAAATGTCAACCTAATTTAACAAATACGCAGTGTATTGTGTGTGTTATTGTGGTGCTTGTTAATAATAACGGATATATATATATATATATATATATTATAATGATCATTATCATCTTCATCAACATCAACATCAAAGTAATTACAATTCGATCAATGGGTACGGATCTCCTCTCAGGATAAAGACGATTATAGCTATTATTGACATTATGAAACCGAACACATGGGTGTAGTATAAATATAATATGGCTACATGAAGTAAAATAAAATAGTAATCAAATTCAAATTCTTTTTTCATAATAAGACGTATATGTACCTACATACGCATACACGTTTAATAAGCGTCATGATATTTTATAGTAGTCGTTCAACGACTTAGTGTTTGAACTACGATGAGTAACAATAAAAGCATTTAGTATTTGCTATTCGACCTGGAACTAAGGAGCACAGGTCCGATAGATGGAGTTAAAAATAACAACAAATAGTCTAAACAATGGTTTTCAGTTTACTGGCGGTTGCGAACTGTCATCAACAGCAAGCAAGTAATCTGTGTGCCTAGTGCGAGTTTTCATATCTACTCGTCTCCGAGATAGTAAACTAAAATTTGTATGGGATTGAATCAGCGCCTACTAGTGTCAGTAATGGGAAACTAATTTTTGCAAGTGCAAATGTCAATAGCACCTGTCACTGGGGAACATAATCGCACGTGATTGGTCGTTTCGAGAGATCAAAGTGTACGAAATACAAACTTTGACATTTGATAAGTCAATACCATAGCAACTCACGCTCGCTTCTCACCGTGAATATAATTGTTGAACTCGCACTGAGCATAGAGTTTGTAAGCAGATGACAGCGGGCTGATTTTGACACAAACGATAGCTGTTACGTGTGTTCTCTATCAAACTAAAGCCATACTGCAACATAGCTAGTTTCATTAATATTTTGTGTTATTTAAAAGAGTATTGGAAGTTTTTTTTTTCACCAGCCTTTTTTTCCGGTTTACTATAGCCTGAAGGGCACACAAAGCCGTAGTACGAAGACTAAAACGCGATCTTCATTGAGCGTATGTATGTACTTTATCTACCTATACATATAATAAAACTATAGAAGAATTCAATTCTGTACAGTGAATAAAAACTAAGAAAAATACGCCTAGTAGTCATCATACAAGTAACGCAAGCCAAAAAAATCATTTTGAAATTTTTGTCTGTCAGTCTGTGGTCCGGCTTTCACGCAAAACTACTGGACGGATTTCGATGAAACTTTTGTGTTATATAACTATTAGTCCTCGGCAACATATAGGCTATAATTTACTTTGAAATACTCCAAATACTGTCCAAAGTCACTATTCCACGCGGACGAAGTCACAGGCAAAAGCTACACAGTATAACATATATTATATCTGTATTGTAACATAATTGTACTGAATATTTCATGCACATGGACTTTTCGACAGAACGACTCATACGATATTTATGGATTATAATAATAAAACAACATATCTCACCGAGAACAAAAAGAGAACAGATTTATTATTTAAAAACAAAAGAGAGCAGACATTTACTTTTCACATATTTTATACTAGATGTTGCCAGTAGTAATTACATACATATATTTTGCTATTACAATAGATTGAGCCTAATGATTTTAGTGACTCAGAGTCTGGATGTGTGCCCGGTGCATGGCAATAGGCCCACCACCTATTCCATTTGGGACTTAAACGTAACTGGTGAAATGTGGGGGTGTACTACTCTCGTCTGCCTACCTCTTCGCGGATTACAGGCGTGATGTTACGTTTGTGTTGCCTTTTACCATAAAACGTTAGATACTGATAGTGTGATCTCTATATTGCACTAGATAACTGCGCCTTCACTCACATATTGTAGGATACAATCCAGCAAACTCATTCTCACATTTGTCCGCATGCTTGATGACTCCACCGGGGAGTATCTCGAGTGTCGGCCAGCTGCACGGTGTGTTCGGTTGCTGGATATTTGGTTTGGTCTCCGCTACTTCTACAACTGACTCCTGAGAAAAAAAGTCATTACGAATTAAATAAAACACTGATTGAATATGTTATACCTGTTGTTTGATTTTGTACATTGTACATTGATAAACTATAATATAAGACAAAGACAAAGACTTTTATTTGCACAAATATGGGTACATATAAAGATGTTATAAGATTATTAGTTCTAGCCATATTTAGCGTTTTACGGCATACAAATTTAAAAGATGGAAGGACTATAATGCATTTTAGTTTTGTATACAGTAACTGGTGATTGTAATCCCCAGAGGGAATTCCTATTGGTGGAATAAGCTTTTTTGGCAGTTCCACACTGGCCCTTTGTGACCCACTTATTACTTTTAAACCCAAGCTGGTTCCATTACCTCAGATTACATACATTTATTAATAGCAAGAAGGTGTTTTGTAGTACTAACATAGTTTGGTATAGTAGTATTACTTTTGAAATAGGGCGGGAATGTTGAGACCCAGTGTTTTATTTTGATGGTAGAGGCCTGGCAAATGGGAAACGCCGATGTAGATGTAAAAAGACTTTCTAGGCAAGCGTGCTTCATCCTAGACTGCACCTCACTATCAGGTGAGCTGGCAGACAAACGCAAGCCTATTTTTTTTTTTTAATAGCCTACGTCGTGTCCCACTGCTGGGCAAAGGCCTCTCGTCTGTTGCGCCATATATTGTGATCGGTCGCTATTGCAGGCCAATTCTCTAATAAAATTGTCTAGTTCGTCTCGCCAACGTTTGCGTTTTTTGGCAAGCCTATTACTCAATAAAAAAAAAACTTACAATGGGTTCCTCCAACGGCGGCTGGAGTACATCTGGTACAATAATTTCCGCGTTATCCCCGTCGAACACTTCCGCGTGTATCGTCACCACCACGTTCCCGTCCTCGTCGTTCACCACACAGTCGCTGCCGACACTGTCCACCACACACGTCTCCAGCACCTCGTCCCTAATGACCACGTCGTTGATAATCTCGCAATTGTCGTCCTCGAGCTCGTCGCTCCTCGCGTCCTCGTATCTATCTGGCTGCACGTCCTCCATACGAACGAGCGGTACGTTCTCTATGTCTTCGTTTTCTAATACACTTGTTGCTGACATTCTCGAAACAATTATGCATTACCTTCGCAGTGAATTTGATCGCGCAAACCTTTACACCTCAATGTATTTTAATGTCTCGCACAAATGAACGTTGATTGACAACGTTTGGTGAGACGAGTGCAGTCGGCAAACGGGGAAACAAAAACATAGGACAGTTTTACGCAAAAATAAATATTGCAATAAGTAACGTAAACTAAACTTGAAGAGCTACTTTCAGAAATGACAGCTGTCACGGCATGTCATCAAAATTTTCCAGTCTAAGATCACAGATAACTAAAAAATTGACCAATATTATTTTGTGCCCGTTATGAATACCAAAATATTATACATCTGAATCTTTTACAATTGCGAATATGGCTATAAACTCATTTTTATTGACAGGAAAACAATAATAAAACTTTAATACTCATTATGTCAGGACTTTAATTTTTTTATTTAAGACTAAGAATATACAACGTGATTCGTCTATGAGTTTTAGTATATACCTAAGTGTGTCAAAACAGAATGTACGGAAAGAATAATAAATGTACCAAATCGTTCGACTAGTTCTGACTGTTTTGCGAATATGGAGTTCATAAACAATTTTACAACTGATGAAAGATTATTATACTAAACTCTAAGTTTATTTCTTTTTGTTGTATTCATTGGATTATGTATGTAGTACATTTATAACTTAGCACTTTAACCGTCGTTTTCCGAAATAAAAAACAACGACGTTAAAAATAGTGCAATATTAAAAAGGATGCATTGAATATGCTATTTACCGGAAGATAATAACAACACTTAATTATAAAAATAATTTATTTAATTCCAATATCAATTATTGTTCGTACGTATATAAAAAAAGAGGTCAGTATAAAAGAATATTTGTAATTATAATAAGAATTACCTAAACCAATACTCATAGCTGCTACGTATAAATATTAAAATTGTTTTTAATCTTTAATAAACGAAATTATTGTAAAATATCATGCAGTCAAATCGACTGGGAAATACATCTGCATTAATGTTTCGTAAATCTCTAGATCTATTGGCAAGAAAGTACAAAATACCACTCTCTCGAAGTCGTCGTTCTCTTCGAGGAATTTCCTCGCCGCTTTAAGAGCGATGTGAGCGGCCAGGCGGTTGGTAAAACCGTACAATCCTGTAGCAACACAGGGGAATGCGATCGACTTCAGATTCAGCTCCTTGGCGCGAGCGTAGCAGTTTTCGTAACAAGACTGCAGGGCGGTTGCCGACCCGTCGCGCGGTCCCACTGTGTGGATAACATCTGCAATAGATTGATAAAGTATATCACTACATAGTATAAAACAAAGTCGCGTTCCACTATCTGAGCCTGTGTATGCTTAGATCTTTAAAACTACGTAACGAATTTTGATACAGTTTTTTTAATAGATAGAGTGATTCAAGAGGAAGATTTATATGTATAATTAGATAGGATACTTTTTATGAAAAAATGCTTTTTTTTCCGAAAAAAAAAAAATTTGTCAAATTTTTCAATGTATCCTAGAAAATTAAAATGCTGCCCAAAGTGACTATTCCACGCGGACAAGAGCTAGTAAATCATTATTTTATAGTAATAATAACAGGAAAGCAGAAAGCACCCAGTGCCAAATATCTATGTTCTTACAAATCTGACGTGCTTCGTCTACATTCATCACTCGCTGTGCTTTCTGCTTAGCCCGTTAGGGACTCGACGTGATGGTATAGTAATAATAATAACCGGACTACATATTAACAATGCAGTCATTTGTATTCGTCGATTACTTAAGTTCATCGAAACGTTTTTGTTAACTATAAATTATTTTTAAATTAAGAAAGAAGTATGAAAGATTTCTATTGTGTTTACGCCAGTACATAATAAGAATAAGAAAAGGATATAAACTAAGTGTAATTATTGTTTATTAATATTTAATGCATCTCCATAACAAGATATCACACTTACATTTGGCAGGCAGAGTGTATCCCCCGGTGACTTTGGCCTGTCCGACAGCGCAGCCGCCGAGCGTCTTACATTCGTCCTAAAATTAAAAAGAATATACAGAAAGAGTAAAAAAAACGTAGCTAATTAATCATCACATACCTAATAGAAGTGCAGTTTGATAATGATATATGACAACATTTCATGCAACGTACATATGCGATACTTCAACTTTTAAATCTCTTAAGCTTATAAAATAAATTATGAAAACCTTTGACTAAAATACATTTTTTATACATCTCAAAGTCAATGTAATCTGTGCGCTGGCAAATATTTTTACATATTCCGCCTGGCCCTTAAGTCCAGGCGGTGGGATACCTTGACTGGGACTCCAAAATAATCAGCGGTATTGCCATCGCCTTTCCGGAATCAAACTGAAACCCTCGCGTTTGCTAGAGTAATACTTATTTATTGATTCTTTATTGTTGTTAATAGTCAAGAATAAAGAGTCTCCGAAACCGGCGTGTATGCATGAAAAGAGCGATGAGTGTAGACGAAGCGCGTCAGTTTTGCAAGGACAGAGATTTTGGCACTCGGTGCGCCCTGCCTACCCCGTTAGGGACCTTTCGTGATATAATATTGTTGTTGTTAATAAA
>DWUN01004869.1:0-10347 GCA_018249975.1 Passova gellias | reverse complement strand
TGACCCGGCAAACGTTGTTCTGCCATATAAATTATAACAGTATTTCTCTTCTATATAATGGACGTTATTATACATACCAACCTTCCTCTTGAATTACTCTATTCATTAAAAAAAACCGCATCAAAATCCGTTGCGTAGTTTCCAGGACATGACAGACAATGACAGAGAAAGCGACTTTGTTTTATACTATGTAAGAAGACAAGATAATGATTTCTCGGCCATGTCATAAGTCAACAATTGTAGATATTTTGTGGGTAATCCGAGAAAGCGATTTTCGAACTGCTCAACACAAAGTTTGTTAAACCTAAGTGAAACCTTCAAATCTAGGTACCCATTTTTTTCTCCGTGACTTTATATTTCGAGTAGATAATTTTTTTTCAGTGTTTTGGAAGTAGTCTTCGGCACCAGGAATTGGAAGAGAAGCCTTATTAAAACTAATTTAACCGGAACACGCTTTCTCAATTGCTTCTTTATGCTAGGTTCATGAGTCATGTCAAGAATGTTTACTAAACGTTTCCCCAAAGTTGTTTGAATTAATATTTGCACTTACGTCATTCTTCTATAGGCACAACGGTGACCCCGGTACTGCATGGCGGTGCAGCTACCGCAGTTAAATTTCAAGATATTCTACCACCTCTAAAATGTATCAAGTTATTTCCTTTCAAACCTTTTTGTTCAATCAAATACGCAATAATCAGCACCATAATCGCTTCGCCATCGTAATAATTAGCGCTTATTTGCTTCGTATGTCACTGTCGCAGTTTCATTTGCTGCAAGAAGTTATTTGATATTCTACATTCATGATTAAAAAATATAATAAAACCTGATCGATAATAAAAAATCTATCAGCATTCAAAATTGCGTTACAGTAAAAGCGAAACGGCAAGTTCGGAAACGGCAAAACGTTAAACGAATTGTTTATCAAACTCGAATGATGTCTTCGAGTTAAACGATTTACTTGAGTAATTATATGTACTCGTTTGCTAGCTAGGCAAACAGTTTACAATTGACAGCAGCCGAAACAATTGAATGTCGACGCTGATTACATGCCTATAGGTTGATTTACCGCGCCCTTGTAAACTATGCAATGATTTTCCTTCTGACGTATTCTTTGCAAGGCTGTGATATAGGGCTTTGCACGGGAGGTGAGAACGGAGCCCTCCATGAAGCCGATTACCGATTAGCGACGTCCTTGTGGCCGTTCTTCCTGATTACTAGTTAGCTACACTTATGTACTTATAAACAAATTCGTCTCAAAAAGAATCGATTACCAAATTAGCTGACGACCATCGAGATAAGTTTTCAAAAATAAATAGGCACTTATTATTACAAGCTTTTGCTTGCGACTTCGTCCGTGTAGAAAAGTGACTTGGGCAGCATTTGGACTATTTCATATTATATTGTAGCCTATATGTGGCCGAGGACTAATAGCTATGTAACAAAAAAAATTTCAACAAAATCCGTCCAGTAGTATTTGCGTCAAAACCAGACAACAGACAGACAAAAATTTCAAAATGAATTTATTTTGCTTCTTTTACTTGTATGAAGACCCCTGGGGGTATTTTTTTTAGATTCTATTAAGTGTACAGAATTGAACCCTTCTACAGTTTTATTATATGTATAGATATAGATATAGATAGATTATTACCAGCGAAGTTTGGAAACAAAGCACTGTTTCCTAGTAAATGACACAATCATCATATTTATATACAGAGTGCAAGCTATACATTAGTTCCCAAGGATCCAAGACTAAGGCATCTGTACTTATCCGCAGAGTTCTTTCTGCCCCAATACGGATTAAAAGTAAATCTTTTGAAACTTCAATGACCATATAATCTCCTGTCTATTAATTAACCGTGTAATTAATAGGTATTTATTTCATTTTCGTACTAGCAGGGGTACGATATTAGGTTTATTTTACACGAGCTGTGCCTCGCGGTATTACCCGCGGAGTTTTACGAGTAGACCCCGTGGGAATATCGGGATAAAATGTATCCTATTTTTTCTCGTATAAAATATAGCATAATTATGTTCATCAGGGATTCTAATGGTAAAAGAATTTTTGAAATCGGTCCAGTAGTTTCGGAGCCTATTCAATGCAAACAAACAAACAATCAAATTTTTCCTCTTTGTAATATTAGTATAGATAAAAAGAGGCGTCTAAAGCATAGTTTTTACCAAAAACCAGTCGGTACAATACATATTATCAAACGATATAGTTTTATATTGCGCATAGGTATCGCTCATTTGTTTTCGGTTTATGGGGCCTTATGATTATGAATGAATCATCGAGTCGGCCGACGTGAGCTCGCCGATATATATGACACGTTTCATACCGGTACGTATGTGCCGCTTACCGTCCGCCACCCCCGACTTTCGGACGCACACAACGTCGCCCGCCGCCAGCCCGACGAAATCAACCTCGACTCGACCAGTCGCGTTTAGCCGGTCCAACGTAGTGCACGTCGCGTCTACATCCTCCTCGCAACCAAATAACTAGGTGAGTCACGCCTTTTTAACTTTACAGCTATTGAGGAAGTCCTTTTGTTCAATTATATGGTGTTTTAAAATGTTGATATATTAATTGAAACTTAAAAAAAAAAAACAATGGGCACCGACTACCAGATAGCGGAATTCGAATGAATACGTGTAAATAATATAATAATATGTATACGGTACCACTGAAGTGCGACTCATTGACGAGGAACGCTTTCGTGTAAAGCCTGAATTATAATTCGTCATACGATTTGATAGAAATACATCAAATGTACGAAAATAATATAGCTCACCCGGTTCGGCGAAGTTCACGGTTAGCTCGAGCCGCGTAGTAGATTGTATACGTGTAATATAGCATTGACCAGTTCGTTGCATCGCCTGATGCACTTGACGTGCCGATGATTCGATATCAACGGCGCTTCCCTGCAGCGCGGCCGCGGCTTCGTCCAGGAAGGTGAACTCGGTGATATATTTGTAATTGCGATCGATACCTTTTAAATTATCGTAATGAGTCATATGTTTTTTTTGAATGCGGGTAAGAATCGAACTGTATGTTCGATCGTCGTTTTACGTTATTCGTATGACACATCGAATGCGTTATTAAGTTGAGTAATGCGTTCCGTTATTTCGGAGCGCGGTGGCGAGCGCCAGCGTCGAATTGCCGAGGGTGAGCCGCAATGGGGGAGATATCGACGTCCTCTCCGCTACAATTAATTAGATTTAGCTTGTGGATTTTTCGTTTTGTTCGTCACCAATTTAATTTTCACATCGGACCGAATTTTTGAGAATCGCGGAGAAAAAAATTACCGTACCTCCACGGTTCGTTTGGCAACATGGGATGTATTATGTTAATAAATACAATTAAGTCGGTTGCGTTAACGAACCGGTGTCGTTCAACTCGTGAGCCTCTCGGATCGAAATGCCACAATGCGAGATAAAACCGAATAACGAAAACGTCGAAACTCCTTCGAATATTTATAAACGATAGCTCTTTTATTCGTCTAAGTGTTGAAGTCAATCGGTCCTTGGAAAGGACACGGCCAATGTTAACGAACCCGAATCGTTTTGTATCAGTCGCCCACTATAAATAGACATGTGACTAAACGCAGAGCACATGGATGACATACAATAACCGTCTCGAAGTTTTGAATAATAAACTTTGTTAGTCGGAGTTTGTTTTCGAGTTATCTCTCGTTTTTTATGTTGAGATTTACTTCAGCTCGGCGCGTTCCTTGCTTACATCGCTAGAACACTCACGTTATTGTGACTTTGACATTACAATGGAAGTGTTGAAATCGATAAATCGCGCTACATTTTATTTGACAGTTTCGTACGAGCGTATATCACGAGCAGCAATAATTATAAAAGAGTTAACCGTAACCGGTCTGGATGCCATGTCGACTTTCGCCGCTTTCACGCGTCATGGAGCCTTACGGCAATCGTTCACGAAATCTGTAATTGGTAATTGCCTCAATTATAGTCGCCGAACAATGTATGCTATGAAGCGTAGCACTTATGTTTTGAGATCATGTGATGTTTGCTATGTATCGACCTTTCCTGTATTATTAATTAACAGTTAGGTGTTTGATTGCGTTCGGTTTGATCAAAACATTCTCGGTAGCTGGAAGTTCGTACGCCTCTGTCCCGAATACATATTTATATTAATGAATTCGCGAAATATTCGAGTGGTTTTTGTTATGTATCACAATTATAACAAATTATTTATCATTTCCAATTAACTATTCGTATTGTTTGGCATAATTTTTCCTCTTCTACGCAATTTTGCAAGTCGCTAACTCATTGAAATACATGACATACATTTGTACCGGTTTATATTAATCGCGTTTAAATATTTAAACGAGTCCATCTTGCAGAAACATACGCATTACTGTAAAAATGTGCGCTCTTGTCATAAATATACCGTCACAAGCGAGTCGGTAATGAAATCTGTCAGACGAGAAGGGAGGGAGACGACGTCCCACGGCTACGTGGAAGAGCGAGATGAAAGTACTTCCCGAATAAACGAATCGATCGGCCGGGACCCAACCACCCCTAATGCTCAACAGTTAGGGTTGTCTGCGGGGGAGTCGCCTGCATCGGCGCACGATCGTGTCTAAAGCGCGTTAGACGAGTTAGATCCGATGCTTGTAACGTTTATATATTTATTTAATACTTAAAATACAGCAAGGGAGTAAAGTACAGGATAGATGATAAATACGAAATTCTTACCGCTGGTTCCATTTGAAATAGCATTTCCGTATTTTTGTTATAAAGAGGATATATAATTTTACAAAATATAATTGAAGCCTACAACTGCTTTGCAAAGTTGTAAAATCGATTTCTTTGATATTGACGCTTCTTTATAAAAGAAGCAGAAAAATATTAGAATACGAATAAGTGTGAAAGCGATACATGTAGTTCGTATTGTCGCGTGTATGTATGTATATTTGGCCACCGTCGGCTCTCCGCCCGCAGCGCCCGCAGCGCCCAGGCACTAGGTACGTAGGTACCCTACGTGTCCTGCAGATCGATAAGGCGAGGGGATGCTTTGGGGCTGGAATAATAATACCCCGGGCCACTGTTTCGACTCGCCACGTGTTTTGGTACTTTTAGGCTTTTTGCGTATTACCTGATAAATACTGCTTAAATTTACATATAATAATTGAATAAAGGTGGAAAAAGTACATTTTTATTGAATATTTGTCTATATGTTTGTTTTCAAAATAAAAAAAAAAACTTAATAATTAAATAACATCTTTTACGCATTATTTTCATGTGGTTTAATTAATTAAGACTCAATTCAGAAGAATAAACAAATGGCGCTTTTTAATTATCTGCATCAAATTGTACTTTTCGGATTAGTCATACAATAATCCCGTTAAAGCCGTTAAATTGTTTACTTTCATTAAAATATTGTCTGTCATTTTTTCGTTAATTGCTTACGAGAGACTAATGTAAAGCACGAGAGTATGGCTAGCAATCTGGTCCTTATCTTTATTTCAATGACTTAAAAATATATATTGTTCGAGAATAATAAAATTCCGACGCGCTGAAATCAATTTACACCAAAATAAAATTTTTAATTTTTAATTGCTCCCGAGCGCGATGGAGATTTGATCGTACAAAAAAGTAGCGCATAGACTCGTCAGCGCCCATCCGTGATGCTTTGCTACTCTTGAAAAATCTTAATTGCGAATATCTTGACGCTCCATAAAATTTGAGACGTACAATTTTGATGCTACATTCCGATTCTAGCTCAGGCGGGTCGATGACATCGTGGCATTTTATTTATGAAATTCGGATTCCCGTTGATTAATATTGCTTACCGCATTTTATGATTAACTCACGAATTAACAGACTACTTCCATAATTATCATATGTTTGAATACATCTTCCTCTCATTAGGTAGAAAAGCATTGAGAGACTGCATCATTATGTTAGCGGCCAACTAACGAGGTATTTGCATTAAAATATTTACATATACTATTGCACTAAAATATGTTCGCGTTATTTCTTCGGCTTTTACTGCGCGATCACTTAAACGTTCGTCCTCCCGTTAATTTATTATTTTTGAAATGTTATAATTTATTGCTTTTATAATTATGTATCTACAGAACGGGTTGAATTTGATTGGTACGTTGTTATATTTTAAAAAATTGACAGCTTTGAAAGTAATAAGTACATCAAAAAGAAAAATATAATGAACTTAACAAAATCGTTTTCAAAAACTAATTTTGTGAATGTTTTATACGAGTTCTTAGTCATCAAATTTAAAACCCTTCGATGTACTCAGCATTAATGCCCCCAAAAAAAAATTAAAAAGTCTCTGGAATGTAAAATGGCGGTCCAAACCGGAAGACAGAGTATAATGAACAAAATGATTGTTAGCGCCGCAGCCCTCGCCAGCCCCCTCCCACCGAGTGTTGTGCAAATAACTACTCTTACTGCTTCTGTTTTGATTTAATGAGTTACTGCACTATTATTAAACGATTTAGCTCAATCAAATTGCAATAGGGCTAGTTACTACATTTATTTATTAAATACCAATAATTAGCAGACCATGTTTGGTTAAAAGAACGGAATCTACTGCTGTTTAAAAATGCGAGCAGAATTACTGCAAAATTGATCACAAATATTTTAGGTACTCGTTCTTATCGATTCTAATTAATTGTTCAGATAAATTACTTCTCAATTCGTTATCCGTCTGTTTATTACACAAAAGCGGAAGACAGTAATGTTCGTGTTTGTTGGCGCGTCGCTGAAGCCCTACGCTCTGTCCGTCTAGACTGCGTCGATCGATGACGGCCAGAATTAAGTCTGTCTTTTTAATACAAGGGAAATAAAAAAAAATAGAAACTATTGGCCGATTTCACAAATGCAGCAAACATCAAAGTGTGATTCAAATCTTTATACTGGGCTTTAATATATACTATCATTTCTTGCATTTTTTTTAGTTAACAGGTTTCTTATTTTGCCCATTCTGTCCACATTCAAAAGCCAAAAGAATTTTTTCAAGCTTTGCAGGCTTTGTAGGGAAGCTTTTCGATTTCGCGATCGACGACGAATCATAATATGTTATTGCTCCTTTTAAAAGTTTCTTTCGTTGGCATTTTGTAATAACGTCGTCGCTTCTGTCTGATATATATTTTGACGCTGAAAAGTATCCAAAGAGGACAAAATAAAAGTTGGGCTCTGTCGGGAGTGCCGGCAGTGGAACGCGCCTGCGTGACGTTACCACCGACAAAATAAAATGTGCATAAATTATATAGAGATTGTATTTGCTATAATACGGCTTGGAAAGAAAGTATAATAAACTATTAGATATTCGCGTACAGACGCGATTACCATGTGTAAAACTGTCAATAACATCCATTAAAAAACACGTTTCTGTTAATTTAATATCAATGGGTTCTTCGTATCAAAGAGTTCCCAAACGCGCGCTGGTTAGGTTTTATTGCTTTATGAAGTTCGTTGGTGAATTTTGATTATACTTGCAGATTAAAAATTACGCAAAACCGGCCGTTCCTGCTGTACTGACAGACTATTGGGTAGCTAGTGTCCCCAGTACACGGATGTCGAAAATATTTTCCGGGATGATACGCATTATTACTGCAGTAGCTGACTCGCTTATACCGTACATTGGTACATTCACCATTTTGAATACATCAAAGAGAGCGAAAAGGCGTTACAGTTCGTTTAATTATTTTTGGAATCCACAAAAACTCTTTATCAGATTTAGTCACGCTTTGTCTGTTATGTAGATGTACAAAATAAACAATATTGAAATATTTAAAAATAATAACAGAAGCTACAATGTGTGCACTTAATGTAATACAAAAACGAGGTCTTTGAACTTAATCAGGAAAGACAAAACAATCCACTCTAGAATCTTGGTTTTATTTGAGTTGAATTCGGATAGTCTATGGACGGTAATAGTCAATTAACATAACTGGCTTATAAATCCGTTTCTATTTATATAACTAGTATAAATAGTTACTAAAAAATTTGCTTTTTTTTCATTGCCCAAATACAGCTTACAATAGGAATACGAGAAAAGTCCGATTACTTCGTGTTCTGTAGGCGGCGGGAAAAGACGCGACGTCCACTAGACTTTTTAAACTGAAATCAATGATAACATTTTTATTTCAATTTTTATTGGAGATTTAGTATAAAATTATTTAAAACATGTTCGAATATATCTGGTGAAAACGTAATAACAAATTTTCTATGAATACTCCATCAACTATCCTCGCACCATGCATGTAATGGACACATAATGGTAGTCAGACAATGGCGGTCCGATTGTTAATCTGTGCTCGGCGGAAATAGACGCGACGTCATGGTCTGGAATGCGGCGCATCGCGCTGGAATACGACGTGCTAATTATCGAGTAATCTCTGCCCGCTTATATTAAATAGCATTGTTATGGACAAATATCTTGCATCCTTATGATATTTAAATGGATATCGAGTGTGTGAACTTGAACTTATGATTTTCGTGTCTAGTATGCACTCATTTTAGCATTTTGCCGGACTAGGCGTGCTACCCGTGATGCTTATGTATGCTTGTATTCGTGAAATTAGATCCTGAATTTCTCCATAAAAAGCTACGCTTAACAGTTTATGTGAAATAATTTTAAAGTACATTTAACATTGGTGTGTCAACGTCCGAACCTCTGTAAGCAGACAAATTTCAAATGTTGTAAGGACAGCTATACTACATATACGAGACGTAGTCTGCAATGCGGCACCGTGGGTTCGGAGATAAATCAATTTGTGATGCTGTTGTCAGTAGGTACCTATGTATATTCGTATTACGGTGTGGAGCAGAGGCCGTCTGCCTCGTCTGCGGCGTCTTTGGAGAAAATTTAATCTCGTTATTACTCTTCGCTTCTTGCGGATAAATTGGTGCAAGCTAAAATGTTTTGCGAGGTTATTAAAATTAAATTTTGAGTCGAAAAATAACAAGATAGATATTATGCTTATAGATTCTTTTCATATCGTAGGTACAATGTGTCGTAGAATATTTGTAAATATTGCCTTTCATTATTTATATGCTTCCAATAAAGTTAAAAACAAATAAATATGTCCCATTAGGAGGAAGACTGATCTCATTACTGATGTCACTTGTCAGAGTGATCTCTTGTTTATTAGAATCAAAGACAATTAGCGTTCAACGTTTATTGATTAGTCGATCGGACAGACATCGAATTCTTTTCTGTACTTGTAGTGCAGTCGTTCTTAAACTTTTCGTAATATATGTCATAGCTACATAAAACAAATATTCCAGGCGCGTTATTACGCGAGCGCAGCTAGTCAATATATTCCTTTCCATCGTTCCAGCTTATTTCACGGTCAAGTTATAAATGTGGCGCGAGTCGATTCCATCATAATGTTTGTTCATTCGCGTGTCCAATCTGTTTATTACGATTTACTCCGGTCCAAGTTGAAATTACAAGCGCGATACTCTTTGGGCCGACGTTTCTGGTTATCACGTCTCTAAGATATCTAACTATTAGCTTTTTTTTAGCTTTTTAATATGATTTATGGATAAAGAGATTAACACAATATAGTTGGATCAAAGAAGAAATTTAGAAGAGCAGTGTTAGTTTCTAAGATATTGTTTCAAAATATACCAACATTTCACTTACAACACTTACGAGGTGAGTATACCAATTAATCCGAACGGAAGACATCATTTCCGACAATAAAATCCCATTGAAACGTCCGCGAATACAAAGAGGCTCTTATTATGACTCGCATGAGTCGTATTAACCATAGTAATATCGGATTGTAATATGTTAGGTGTTGTGATCGTAATGGTGAATGTAAAGAATTTTTTATACTCATTTGCTTGACTTTTTTATTGCGTTTTTATTTGATATTTGTATTGGAGCGCCCTTTACTCGGATGAAAAATCGTTAATTTGTTCTATTCATTATTTGCACAAAGCAATACTTATCTTAGATTTATTAGTCGATAAAAATAGGGAGTCAAGAACCTTTCGAAGCTGTTTGCGAATATTACAGATGTGGAAATTATTAATACCTAATTTTCAACCAAAACAAAGATTACAAAAAATATCTCCATATCTTTAATCGTGACAATTGCTTTTATTCCATTGATTAGATAAAAATTTAGTCATCATATTGAAGTTTTATGCCGATAAGTTTAAATGTTTTATTGTCACTTTAACATATTCTTTGTACCATTGTTTCAACGTTTCTTCGTCATGACCAATATTTTTACGAATTCCACTTGTCAAATAGCTATTTATCTTTTATCTTTGTAATCTGTCGTTATCTACGTGTTATCTAGAAGCGTCCATCGATCATTGACACATTTGTACAAA
>DWUN01004868.1:0-10349 GCA_018249975.1 Passova gellias | reverse complement strand
TGCTGGTATCAAAACCCCTAGGGTTATTTTTTTAGTTTTTATTCAAATAACAGAATTGAACTCTTCTTCAGTTTTATTATATGTATAGATAGATTTTTTATTAATAATAGTATAATAAGCTAAAACCGATTCGGTTAAAATTTGGTCCAAATATTTCTAGAACTCTGACGAACAACGCTGTTAGGAAAATTACAATACCTTTAAGAGAACTTAGATACGGGATCTTATTTGAAAAGAACGCTGGGATATTTTTTGCCAGCGTTTTTTACTAAAGGTAATAAACGCCGGCAAAAAAGGACAGAGATATTTGGCACTGGATGCTTTCTGCCTATCTCGTTAGGGATCTGGCGTGATGTTATGTTTTTGTTTATTGCTAAGTTTTTATATAAATCATCCATTAAATGAAATTCACAAGAGTTATTACGCTCCCTCTAGGCAAGCGGGCTACGACCTAAGACAACACTACCTTTACTTTTATGTTAGCTTGAAGTCAATTACAAGCCAATTTCAAAATACCGAATGTATTAAATGATTCACGGAGCTCATCGCGACTTCAAGGGATTACCTTTCATTGCGATCTATAATTAAATGTTAGTTACGTAAATTCAGTTCCGAGTAGCGATACTTCACAGTCGCTAATTGATGTTGGCTAACTATTCGGTGTTTTAATTACGATATCTCCCGACCAACGCCCGTTTCCTATAGAACGACTTGTTATTGGATACCTTGAAGTTGAAGTTGAAGCCGCGCACCATTATTATCGCGTGCGCGGCGAGCTCATTACCATCGAATCTCAATATCACGCTACGACTAAAGGTTGCAGATGATTTAAGTAGCAACTGCTTAGTGACAATTTTTTTCCTTCAGAAATGCGACTGTTACCTTACACTTCTATACAATGAGACACTAACAAAGACAGCTCAAAAATGGTAACATATATTACCGTTTTTGAGCAACTCACACGCGGGCATCTGATCTCAAATTACGTAGTCTACAATACATCTAACAGTGACTGGACCCAACTAGTAAACTATATGTGCAAATATAATACTCATTTACATAGATAATTTTACAATCAGAAAAAACAAATATTTGTATTGTATTTGGTGGGGAATGTGTGTAATGTGCCAAAAACACAGTTCATTAACACTTACTCAGACACAATCATGAACCTCGACAGTTAGGCTCATAACCCACTTGCGTTCGTAGAGCGTGAACGCAAGTAAGTAATCGGCCTTAGCGTAGCCTGTACGTCGTTCAAAAACAAATTTTATATTCGAAGTTTAAATTTTTTTATTATAATAATTCCTTCCTGGAATCACGGGAATAGCTAAAAAAGGGATCCAGCGACAAACGTCCAATGCTTAAATATTTTGAATTTGGAATAATTTTGTCTAAAGAAATTCATCGCTTTCAATTCAAATTCAAATTATTTTATTCATTATAAGGTACATACATACACTCGATGAAGGTCTTGTTTTAGTCATCTAACCTCTTTCAATTGTCAATCCGGTTATCACCGTTAGATAATTGTTTTAATTCGCTCTAAAAGGTCGTTCCAAATCGTCACTGGATTAGTGATATATTTATATTTATGTATCAGATTTCATTTTTTGCAACGATAAAGATTAACTAGGCATTTGTTTTTGTGGCTATGTGAAAATCTATTTGGCCTACAATCGATACAATGGCATCTAAAGAGACCAGGGGGTCAAGTGCATTCGTCGTCTGATTTGTGATTGTCGCCTTCGTGTTATTACTTTCTCGTCGTAACTTTATGAGTACTCATTAAATAGTCGGTCATCGGGCTATCGCTGTGTTTTCACTGTGGATATCGTCTTGGGTATTTTTAAATGAGTATATGTGTAGGTGCCTACTTCTTATACTTATTGTCACATTAAAATTAATTAGTCCTTCGTTAACTCGAGGGTTGACACTGTTAATTGAAACAGTATAAAATTTTTTTGTTTTTGCTCCATATACGTAACTTTAGCGTACAGGTAGACGTATTCGGAACGTGGCAATGAAATAAAAAATAAAAAATTATTTAATGTTACTACGGTAATTGTTGGCCACGCTGCAAGTTTGACGTAAGTGCCGACATTGTAAATTTAACTTTAAATTAAAATTGTTTTATTCATTACGAGCTTCTGTCCGCGACTTGGTACGCGTGGAATAGTGACTTTAGGTAGCATTTTAATTTCCTAGTATACTTTTATTGCATAAGACATTATTAGACGCGGACAAAGTCGCGGGCAAAAGCTGCTATAGCCTATATTGATCAGCGATAATGTAGCATTCAAACGGTGAAAGAATTTTTTAAATCGGTCCGGTATTTTTGAGCCTGTTCGTTACACACACATACAGATCTTTCCTCTTTATAATATTCGTATAATAGTAGTAAGGTACATACATACACTCAATGTAAGCGTAATGTTTCACTCTGATTTGCATATTTTATATGATTTTTAATGAAATATCCGGTGTCGAATTTATCTTTGCCAGCATTTTAATGTGTCATATCGTGAACAAGGTTTTCTGCATATTGCTGGCACTTTAAAGAAAAAAAACAATCACGAACTTTAAATATCCCACACAAATACAAATACGATGGATGATTATACTAATTTTTTTTATAGTCTGCTAATTAAAAAGTTTGTATAAAAATGTTTTGTTTTTTAAATTACTATAGATACATAAGATTTAAAGTGTTCTAACGATGTCTGTCCGTCCGTCCGTGTGCTCTCGTAAAAATTATGTATTCAGATGATTTTCATACTGCTTGCACCGATCAAGGTTGATTCCTAAAGAAAGTTTAGCAGTACAGTAAATTGTTGTAGGTTTTGTATAAAATGGCCGATCTATAGAGTAAAAAATATAGGTATATTTAGAGTGGGAATAAAACGATAAATAACAGTGTGATATATTTATAATTGAAACTTTAAATATTACTTGCTACAACGGTAAAGAAAAATATCGCAAGGAAACTAGCACACCTTGAGGATGTTATAGAAATGTATAATGTTTCCGACGTGTGTGAAGTCTACCAATCTACACTTGGCCAGCGTGGTGGACTAAGTCCTAAAACCTCTTGCTATGAGACGAGCTATGTTCAGCAGTGGACAATTAAAAGGGTCGAAAAAAATGTTAATACAAAATGGTACCTTTTTTCATTTATACAACACCCGGAAAAACCTAATTAATTAGAACATTACCCGCAATCTATAAATATACCTTCCTGTTACCAAACATACTTCTGCCCGCTGTTCTGACGTATTCGCATCGGTATTACAGCTTTGACAGGAATATTTGACACGTTTGGTTAAATATTGAGCGTGTTGTTTGGCATGCCTCCCAATTTAACGCGAAACGCGATCTGGCTCACGAGAGACAGTAAAACTAAGCTAATACTTTTCACGCAGGTTGATAGAATCGAACGGGCTGTCAACGAAGGTTGATTTGGCCCGGGCTGTTCGCAAGGTTCTCATTTTTCAAGAGTTAAGCTTACTCCCTGCATGATATGGGATCACTCGCTATTAACTTATAAGAAAGAAAAAATTTAACTGGTCTCATGGTCGAGTGGTAAGCCCAGAACAATCATCTGTGTAACGAGCACGTTTGTTTGTCTTGTGTCTGGGTATAGTAAAAATATCTATATAAGTATTATATCGTATGTATATACGTTTATCAGCTGTCCGGTTACCATAACGCAGGCATTCAATTGCCTAATTTGGAATCAGATAGCCGCGTGTGGAATTATCCCCAGCTATTATTATTATTATTGAACACCAGCTTTTGTTCGCATGGCCTTTTATATCTAATAACTAACAAGTGTAAATTAAAAATAACCGATGTAATTAATATTCACCTCCTCATTGTGAATGAGGAAAAGCTGAGGCGATTCGGTGTGGCCACGAGAAAGACAAGTGTTAACTAACACGGTCGCTTGTAGTTGGGAAATATTTATTGTAATAAAGATTTATCTTTACAATGTAAATTTTTAATCTTCGTAATAACAATACGTTTGTTATATATAATTATATTCGGTGGAGTGTGAAGCGATTTTATCTGTTATTGTATAGGATTGTTTCTTATTGACATATGTAATGATTAAAATTCAAATCGCTACATAGTATAAAAGGAACTCGCGTTCCTGTCTCTTCCTATGTATGCTTAGATCTTTAAAACTACGTAACGGATTTTGATGCGGTTTTTTTTAATAGATTAAGTGATTCACGAGGAAAGTTTATATGTATAATGACATCCATTATTAGGTTTCTAATGTGATGGCGTAAATTTTTTGCGACGGAGGCGGGGGACGACGTCGCGTTCAAAAGCTAATTCCAAATAAAACAACTTTTAAAGTTCTATGACATTACCACGCTCTTAAGGGATATCTTCAAGTATATACCTATAATTTTCCCAAAAAGCCTTAATTTAAAAGTTGTGTAAATTTCTTTTTTGTTTCAGCCGTGTTTTGAACCGAGGAACACCATACGACCGACATTACTAGACTCAAAACCGGGCAAGGAGGAGAAGAAGAATCTAATCGCCAACATGGAGAACTCCGACGACTTCTACTAGACCACTGTCCGTTCGCTACAACGTACGTTCCGCTGGAGGTGTCCGCTTGTGTACGCAAGGGTCCGGAAGTGTCCGTAAGTGTACGCATGTGTCCGCAGGTGTACGTTAGTGTCTAAGAGTGTCCGCTAGTGTCCACACTGTCCGGGCTGTCGCGGACACGTCCAGGCTTCGTGAATGCGGGTCGATTTTCTATGTTATATCATATCCAAATAATTCAGTGCATACGTATTTGAATCCAAAGGTTTAATATTGTGATATTCGATGTAGGGGCCCGCTTGTGGGCGGTCGTGTGCATTCAGATGCGGCGGTCGGTGAGAGGCCACATTTGACATGAGTTTATGGGAAAATGTGCAGTTGTTAATATGTGAAGTAAAAATCAATTTCACGCATACAGAATTTGTTTATTTAGAAATTGAGAGTATAATCAGTTTTAAGTATGTAGTCGCACTTTTGAGTTATCAATCTAATATTGATTTAGTTATAATTTGATTTATACGAATTTTTATTTGATTTGATTAATACGGAGGCTAGAGTTGAAAAAAATCATTTGCAAAATTAATCGCCCATAAGGTTCAAAACGCGTCAAATCGGGATCCACAATTTTTATTTTCTTACAGACTCGAGTTTCAATTCTCATCGAAATATATAGTTAGTGGATACAATATTTTAATCCAACGTATGAAAATTATTAAAACAAAAACAAATCAGTCATTACTATTGCAGTGTAAATGAAAAACCCGGAACCAAGAACAAGTTACAGCATTATTTTTCTTTTATACTTTAATCACTAATTTTAACTTTTATACTTTAATCAATTGCAGTGGCCTTCTCATTGACTCGTCCGTGTGCTTGTCGAAGGTTGCTTAAAATCTGAGTGCAAACGAACTAGATTTTAGGTAATTTTATTGTACAGTGCTACTGTGGCACACTGTGGTCGAAGTTTGTCGGTCTAGCGTCCTTTGAACCAACTATCACGAAGATTCTCTCGTGTTACCATAGCATTAAAAGTGCATCAATGCTTCTGCTATAACGGACTGGCCTCGCGATCGAGCGGTTAGAGACCCTGACTGCAAAACCGGAGGTCCTGGGTTCGATTCCCACCATGACAAACATTTGTCTGTTTGTTATAAAAATATCTATATAAGTATTATATCGTACGTATGTATGTATTTTTATCAGCTGTCCGGTTACCATAACACAGGTATTGGATTGCCTAATTTGGAGTCGGACAGGAACGACGGAATTATCCCCAGTTATTATTATTTTACATATGCGTATGCGCACTTAATGCTATGGCCACACTGTTGTTGCGATTTAGGTGTCGTTGTTAGTAGAATTAAGCCTCGCAACGCGAGTACTAGGGGGCGTTTGAGTTACGTAATAATTATGCTGTTTCTCGACAATCGTTTTGTAACCGCTGCGTGCCTTTTTATCGCTTTAAGAGCAACTTTCATATGAATGTAAGAGCTGGTATATTTTCAAGTATAATTTGATATCGGTGAGTTATATATCTAACTATAAATACAGACGAGTACATTCACCTTCTATATTACTTTCGTGAGAAATTATCTATGTCATATTTTGCGTTAAAATAACTTAATATTTATAATGTTACGTATTAAATACCCAAGCGTGTTATTCGATTTCATTGGCAATTTTGAATAGTTAATAGCTCTTAGTGCTTTCGTACAGCATATTTCGTTATAGCTGCAGTGACTTGTGTTTTGGCAGTGAAGCGAATGGGTTATGCTGTTTGAGATGAAAGGCACATTGGATATATTTAGTCTTATGTTTGGCATCCAGTGAATTCTTCCAAGATGTACATCGGAACTGCAGCGTTGGGTGATTGTGTGTGTGGCGCCGGCGTAAGGGCGACCGACACTCCGGGCAAGAATATTGTGGCGCCCGCTTAAGGATATCAAAATCAAGTGCTAATCTTTTGAACAATGATATCACAATGTCAATTGCCCGTCTGTAGCAGTCAAAACATTGTTTATCGTTTTCTCATTGTATACGATCGAGCAACGATCAAGACCAGAGACCGGGTACATGAATCGGCGACCTCGTGCCGCGCTCGAACATAGACGGCTTAGCTTCATCCAACGTGCCTGTGAGTTTGGCGATGGAAGCATCCCACTCCCACCAATCCCCCCCCCCAATTTGGCGCCCTGGGCCGCCGCCCGATCGCGCCCCCAGTAACGCCGGCACTGTGTGTGTGTGTGTGTGTGTGAAATGAAATTGAATATAAAGTGACTTGTTATAAATAATAGGGCTCGAGGAATAGGTGATAAAATTAAAAAAAAAGATTGTTATGAGAACTGGATTTGGTCGGTCGGTTTGTCTGCGCTTTTTATTTATTCATATCGCTTTGCTACTTCAGGACAAATTTTAATTATTAGTAATTATTAAAAAAACAAAAAATCGCGAATCAAATCCTGGCAACATCGAGTTATTTATTTATAATTTTTTTTAATAAATTTTGTTTTAATTTACATTTAGTGAAAAATAATTAGAATTATTGCCGTTTCTGCGTAATTGCACTAAGTTATTTAGTTAATAACATTGTATTATTGTTTGTTAATGATAACACATTTCAAAACATCGGCTGTCAAAACGCATATCGCATTAATTCAATAATCATTTATTTTCTTTCTTACGTCTACATTTGTAGAGCACAAATATCTAATTTTTATTATAAACGTTCCGAAATACGTTATCATTGTAAACAAGAATTGGTTTTGTTTAATTTAATGTCGTCATGTTTTAATGGAGAGGTAATTTTCGGCTTTTTTATTCATATAGCGTGAAAATGGAAACATGAAACTGTACCTAACCCTAGCAGTTTGGAATTAATTCAAATTAAAAATGACCTCAGAATACAAGCCGTAATTAAAAGCAAGAAGCATATACAACCTTTTCAGGCGGTCAATAAATAACTTTTTTTTTTTATTATCATAAAATCGTGCTCATTAAAAACAAAAATACCCGTTAAATTATCTCTCGTATTCAACAAGATATTGTTCCTCGTTTGTGTTCAAAACTATGTTGCTGATTGTACTTCCCTACCACCAATCCTGGTAGGTTTGCGGGGAATACTGCCAGCACAATATTATTTATACATAAATAAAATAAAATGCACGTCAGGTTTGTAAGGACAGATATTGGTTCAGTGCTTTCTGTCTACCCTGTTAGGGACCTGACGTGATGGTATAATAATAGCAAATCAAATTATTCACACTACCACAAAGTTCATTTGAATTCAATCGTCAGTGTTTTTCTTTCAACTTGCAACCGTTTGTATATATTACAGCTTGTGTGGATAAAACGAAAATGTATTTTGAATATTGTGTTGGCAACACTGTTCACCGTTCATCGACTAGGCACGGCTTCATAGGTTTCCATGTTACTAGAGAGCGAAATGTCTTTACGTTTTCTACAAATTTGATTCCAATCTTGGACAAAGTGGCCATCCGTAGAAAAATACCCAAAATACAGTATTTTTAATACCATCTATCGTTGTGTATGGACTAGGTTTACGCGCTCCCCCTTCATAAGATACCATGAAAATGTTACTATATTGTACTATGCATTTTGTGTTTTTTATATAACATATGCTGTTATTTTGGGAACCAAGTGTTAAGTGTAGATATAACGAACAAAATGGTAATCTTCATTTTGAACGGGTTGTTATACAGAATTTGTGATTTACAACAAGTCCTTTTACTGTTCTAGTAAATTACATATTTGATTTTGAAAAAAGAAAATCGTTTTGGATACAGGACTTTTTTATCAATCACAAATTGGTATTATCCCATGGTTTATTAATACTTTAAGGCGTTGGAGTAAAGGTTTCGGTGCTGAATGTGAAAATTTGTAGAAAACGTAATTTTTTTTTTAATTTAGTAGATAACGTAAGTTCCCAGTGGAGCTTGCAGGCTGTTTTTAATTTAATATTTCGGTGCCTCGTTTCTAAATAGATTGTAGATTTGACTTATATAGAGGCGTTATATCGACGCAGTAATTGTTTCACTTAAGTACTTAGTTCTAAGCGTTTACGTTCCTATAAATCAAAATTCGTTCGACAAAGTACCTCTACGATAACTTACTTGAAAGCTCGCCGTTAAAGCTCGATGGCTAGTCTATTGAGTAAGATAGTAAAATATTGTAATTAAATGTAAAGTTATGCGATCGGATTTCTAAGAGGGTTGGTATTGTCTTGTCAGGTTTAATAACATTTTTCAACAATAGGTTTGTCTATGTAAGCTTCTTTTTGTCGCAAGTACAGCGTGTTCATATTTTAAAAATTATATACAGCCAACTCCCGCTTATATTAAGAACATTATATTCGATGATCTAAACGCTATTTTCATTGCCATAAAAAACAAGGACAAATATTTAGCTTCCAAAGTGGGAAAAATATAATTTGCAAGATCTTGTTAGAAATCTGTTCAAATAATTTTATACGCACCATAAACTAAAACAAGCTGAAAAATAGTCCCAACTGTTTCGTGGAATCTCAGTTGATACTTAATGTACTTAATTGGTTATTTGGTGTTGCCCTTTTCTCATTCGTATTTTGCCATGTTTATTAGCAACACCTTAAAGATATGATTCATTCAAATTGTTGCCATTTACTTAATAATATGAAAGATTTAAATAATGTACTTAATAACAGTACACCATCAATAACTCATAAAGGACCACATTTTTTAAATATTTTTTGTTCAATAAGACGAGCGAGTTTAACCTTTACCTGTTAGTGAAGAGGAACTTAAATCGACTTATTTTTGGCCGAACTCTTCAACTGGTGGTACTTCGTTTTTGATTTTAAACAAATTTAGATAAAAAGTTTATATTATACTAGCATAGTTCGTGGATTGATAATATCCACATCAGAAATGTGATATTATTGAGTCTTGGTATATAAGCATTAGTGTTAATAAATGTTTTAATAAAAAAAATAAAGCGCTTTGCAAAATGTACCTTGTGTCGTTACAATAAAACACCTTTCCCATCAAGATAACGTTTATTTAAAGCTAATAAATACTATGTAAGTATCATATTATCACAATCAGTCGGCGACGCACGGACAACACGATAAGTCTATATATGATTTATACGATACACAATATTTTCTTAAACTACACCCGAAGTTTATAGTTCTATTCAGTACATGAATAATTAATTTCGTGTATTAATGTGCGATTTGCAGTTAACAAAAAATGTCTTTATTTTACTCATATTTTACAAAATAGACGAACAAATAAATAAATACCAACTTAATATTATCTAAAGTCATGCGTGTGTTTATAACTAAATGCTATGCATCGCTAAAAGATAAAGATTCAATTGACATTTTCAACATAAAATATTCTAATTAACATTTTATACCGGATACAATTTTTGGTTGGATTTGAATAATTTTAACTTAAAACATCATTTCATTGTTACCTATTACACCTACAGTATTATACAATTATTGAACAGTCCAAAATAAGGTTAAAAAATATAAGATCCTTAAAATAAATTCAATTTCAAGTTGTACCTACATTAAAATAATATTTCTATAACAGATTAATGTAACGTGTTCGGATAACCCACACACCGATTCCTGAATTAGGCAGAGACAATCGGGCAGCTCATAAACTACATATAATAAACTAGCTGACCTGGCAAACGTTGTTCTGCCATATAAATTATTTTTTGTTGCTGCTCCTCTCCTATACATCTTAGCGAGATGTTATATAGCCTAGAGCCTTCCTCTA
>DWUN01004867.1:0-10349 GCA_018249975.1 Passova gellias | reverse complement strand
TAACATCACGCTAAGATGAATAGGAGAGGAGCAGCAATAAAAAAAAAATTATATGGCAGAACAACGTTTGCCAGGTCTGGTAGTTGTAAATATAATTGCTATTTTTATGTTTAACGAGCTTGTTTGTTTGAGACGACCAAAAACGATCGAGAACCATTCGCTTCCGTTTACTTGCGAGAAATGATTTTGCGCATACGCATGACGGTAAAATTGTTACGGATGAAACGACACGAAACGTTTCGTCTCTGTCCGAGATGAGGGCGAGAGCGATTTCGTTTAGCAGTTAAATATTTAGATATTTAGATTGCAATTCGTCTTGTACTACAGTAAACACCAGATTTTTTATATTCATTTAAGTACATTATCATTAAGTACATTAAAAAATTTGTTTGCCAAAGAAATTTCACTTCTGACATGTGTACTTGGTGCGCGCGCGTGTTTTTTTTATACGAGCTTTTGATGTGCAGATTTGCGATGCGTCTCTGTCCTCGCCGAAGCTGCTCACCCAACATTTGAAGGGCCACGGCCTGAGGATATACCAGTGCTGTCGCTGCCTCTTCGGAGCCGACAACGAGACCGAGCTGCTGGCGCACGCGTCGGAAAAACATCCGCTGAAACAGCCAAAAGCCTATCTTAGAATAATAACGCACAAGGTTTGTGGTCACTTAATTGATAACACGAACACGACAACGACAACAATATAACATCACGCCAGGTTCCCAACGGGGTAGGCAGGGCGCACCGAGTGCCAAATATCTCTGACCTTGCAAACTTGACGCGATTCGTCTACATTCATCACTCTCTGCATACGTACACGCCGGTTTCGGAGACTCTACTCCCCGGTTAGCCAGTCTCTGAAAAAAAACCACGAAGACAAAGACGTTTACTGAACTATTAGTTTAAGCCATATTTTGACATCCACAACGTACATACAGACAGAGATTGCACTTGGTGCTTTCTGCCTTCCCATTTATGGATCTGGCGTGATGGTATTATTATTTTTACAACGTACACACTTGAGAGTAATTCTAATGGATGCACTTCATTGCAATTCCACTATCTAATATCTATATGAGTATGCCACGTGGGAAAATATGCCCCAGTCTTAACTCATCTGCGGGAGTGACGCCCCCCTCTCCACCCCTCCCCCTCCCGTCAATGGAACGATAATTGTTGCAATTATAAATGCTCACGTTACCTTTTATTATCTTAGTTCAGATCAATTATTATTCTATCGATAAGATGAAAGTTTCAAATAGGTATAAATCAATCGTTAATTAACAATTTAAATGATATCAGTAACTCACAGTAATGTATAAAAAAAACAACGTTCCCAATATTGAAATCATTACAAGGGATAACAATAAGCAGAAATGCTTATCCATACTAATATTGTGAAGGAAGCTTCCTTCCGTCCGTGTGTGTTAAGGAAATAGCTTTCAAAAATACTCACAATTGTGTTTGTATACTCCATATTATACATATTATATATATTATATATATATATATCCGAATATGTTTTCTTACAGGGCCACAGTTCGGAAGTCCGAGTGTTGCCTCTAGCAGTTCTCAGCAAGACCGCCGTCGATACGACAGACGTTAAAGCGAGCGGCGATAAGGAGAATCCGGTGAAACAAGCCGAGAGGTCCATAGACTTGGAAAATCTCATCGGACATACGTCCATGATGATAGACACGCCCAGCACCATCACGATGCCCACGGCCGAGTCGAATGCCGGCGACATACAGACGCACGGTCAGCTGTCTTCCCGCGCAAACACGTCTCTTTACCAAGACAAAAACAATTCGGCAATTTTGACGTTGCTGCGCAATGACATAGGTGTCACCGATCGGCTGACGAGCGTCGTGAAGACTGAGCCCGCGGACACGACGGACGTCGCGCCGAAACAGGAGGCACCGGAGCAGTCGCCGCCGCAGCCGGACCCCGATGTCGTTTGCTTGGACAGCGACGACGAAGGCTCCCAGCACAACGTCATCGATCTGTCCACTGAGGACGTTCCCGTCGAAGCGAAAATCGTGTACGCCAAGATACCCAGAACGCGCCTATACAAGTGCGCCAGATGTTGCTGCGTGAGTAAGAGCGCGGCGCTCTTCAAGAGGCATCTGCTGGTGTGCAACTTGGATCCGGACGATGTGATCCCGTGCGCCCATTGCGCGCACAACGCCACCCGGGCGGCGCTCGTCGATCATTACACGCTCGTCCACTCCACCGGACTCCGGCGGTACGCTTGCTCCGATTGCGGATCGAAGTTCGCGTCCAAGGCGGCCGCGACCAGTCACATGAAGAGGTTGCACGCCATACACGGGCCTATGATCAATCGGGCGAAATCTACGGAAGGTTTCAAAAACTGTATAGTCTATTTGGAGCCGATGGAACGGGCGGCGTCCAAGAGGAAGCTGTCCGGTGTCGCGAACAAAGCGACCGGGCCGCCGCCGAAGCTGAAGAAGTACGGGCCTCGCGACGTCGACAGGTTGCCGATCAACCCGATCCTAGACGATCTGGTGTACTGCGCCCTCTGCGAGTTCAGCACTAAAGTCCGGCTGAACATGGTGCGGCATCTGCAGCTGCACGCGGAGCAGCAGCCGGTGCCGCGCACCGCGCCCGTCAACCCGGTGCCGCATCTCGACACCAACGAGAAGCACTTCGACAGGATGGTCAACCTGGCGTCCAGCTCCGTGACCTCCAAATCGGACAAAGCCAACAAGGACGGATCGTTCGTGGTAACGGAACACCTGTCGCCGGACGCGGCGGCCGTGTATCCCAAATTCGTGCCGCCGCGACTCCGCTACACCTGCGGCGCTAAGGACTGCTCGTACATATCGGTGAACGAGTCCATGTTCAAGTTCCACTGGGAGACGCTGCACCACGGCACCAGCGACTACCACTGCGTGCACTGCCCGCCGCACCAGCACTTGGACACGTCGCGTCCGCTGACCGCCGCTCGCATCATAGGACACCTAAAGATGCACGATACGAAACTGTACGCTTGTTCGTCGTGCACGTTTTATCATCACACGCGGAAAATCCTCGAGAAACATCTGCGGGAGGTGCACAATGGGAAGCTGGTGGTCGTGAGGGAGGACGGGGTGTCGATAGCTCCGGTTGTCTCGGCGCCCCAGCAGCTCGCGTCGACCGCGCCCACCATGGACCTGAAGGCGTGGCAGTGCGGCCTCTGCAATTTCAAGAGCATGCTCCGCCCCGCCGTGATCGATCACTGCGGCAAATACCACCAGTCGAAGATGCAGTACAAGTGTAACTACTGCGGCTTCCGGACGTCCAACATCGAGAACATATCGAAGCACCAAGCGAAGCAGCACCCGACCAAGAAGGAGGAGGTGTTCTACTTCTACTACAGGGAGGGGTCCGTCCCGGACGAGGTGGACGGCGTCGCGCGCTGGCAGAAGCAGTCGCAGCGGAGCGATACGGAATTGAAGACGGAGACGAAAGTGCCGAACCTGACGCCGCTGTCTACCAGACCGGCGCCGCCCAAACTCGCGGTCAATTTGGACCTCGTGAAGAAGGAGGTGCTGGAACCGGACAACGTGCAGCCGGAGGAGACAGTCGACCAGCTCTGCAACAGGTTCGGCCAGTTCTGCGAACCGAACGGGCTCAAGTACAAGTGTCCTCTCTGCAAGGTTGTGATCGAAGACAGCAAAGTGGCCATGCAGTCGCATTTATACGAAGAGCTGCAGTATAGAAAGTTAGTATACAATTTACTCATTTATATGATAATGCACGTCTACAGTCACAAGGTGTGAACGGTACTTTTTGTTTTTTTTTATAATTCAGCCCATTAACAAACAGGCAGACGGCCCACCTGATGGTAAGTGGTCACCGTCGCCTACGGACACTGGCAACATCCGAGGAGTCTGCAGTGCGCTGCCGGCTTTAGAGGAGAGCTCTATTTGCGCCTTTCTTGAAGAACCCCATGTCGTAATAGCGCTCCGAGGACGATGATGATTGAACGAATTACAGCTTGAAAGTATTATTCCTCAAAATTTTAAACATGGTTGTAATCTGCCTTTATGCCAAACTTGCTCCACTTCCCCTAGACTACTGCCCATTTGATCTGACATTAAGCATTTGTATAATTCAGATGGGGCTGTGCCTTTTGCACGTACAAGGCGTTCCACAAGCCGGGCCTGCAGCAGCACGTGGACACCGAGCACGCGCACAGCCGGGGCGCGCGCGAGCCGGTCGAGCTGCAGCTGGACGCGCGCGTCGAGACGTGGGTGGCGGGCCTGCTCGACCATCAGACCGCCATCATCGACAGGAGCAAGGAGAATCTAGCGAAACAGAAGGTCGAGATATTGCGCACCAACGCCGGACCGTCTAGCGCTAAGGCGGCGGAGAAAGCGCTCGAAGCGCCCGTAGCGCTCGAAGCGCCCAAAGCCGTCAGCGAGAAGCCCAACGTTAGCATGGCGGAGCTGGAGCGCCTGTTCGGTCCGTTCGGAGTGCCCAGCAACATGAGCTACACCTGCCCCAAGTGTGACTTCGCCGCGAAAAGCGAAGCCGCCACGCAGGAACACTTGGAGGGGGAATTGAGTAAGATAAGGTGATTATTACGTTGTTGCTAATAAATATGACGGTGGTTTGGCGTCATAGGAAAAGCAGGGAGGGCCCGCTGGCTTGAAGTTCGATCTCAAACTCATCATCAAACTCGCGTCCAGGTTCAAATTCCGGCACGCGTCTCTGATTTTGCAAAGTTATCTTCGTTTTATAAAATAATACTGAAATATCACTCGCCATCTTGGTGAAGGGACAGATTGTGATCAAATGTGTACATCTTAGAGTTAGTAATGAAATTGTTGTTTTGTGTGAAGTTTTTTGTCAATTTGAAAACAAAGTAGTCGGCGCACCAATTTAGAAATAGTGGCCCTAGTACGAACCTCTAGCGACAAAGTATTCGTACGGTAAATAGTAAAAAAATGTATGAAAAATGTGCAGCGCCCCTATCGTAAGTTAAAGGAACTAATTTTGCGAGCACGAACCATACTTCCGATTTTCAAGCAACTAAGTTAATGTAAACGTTCCGCGTTTTGTATGAAAATGACAAGTATCCGATAGCGCTTCGTGCTGCCGACTAATGTAAACGTAATTAACATTTACAACTATGGTAAAGTTCGTGCTCGGGCTACAGAACGAATAGTATCAAGTTACTGGCTTATAGCTTTAGTTATTACCGAACTGTAGTAGTTGACTCGGGGGTTTAGTGTTTCATTTCATGAATCCATACAATTGTTATGCAATTGTTAAATTAGAAGTTTATATACCGTGAAAGGGATATTCTGTTAGTTGCTTATTAAAACTAGTGTCGTGTCGATTTCCAGGTGGTGTTGCAACATCTGCAATATGAGCCACCAGACGTACCACGAGGCCCAGTTCCACTGCCGCAGCGTGCACGCCGGCCAGTCCGCGCGCCCGCTCGAGGCCGCCCGGGACGTGGGCCTGCGCGCTGCGTGGGTGGCCGCCGTGCTGCGCGTACAGAAACTCAGCATGAACTACATGCCGGTGACGGAGGCGAAGCCGCCCCCGGCCGCGCCCCCCGCGCCCCCCGCGCCCGACAGTCAAGCGGACAACTCGCTGCTGGTGGTGCGCTACGAGGAGAAGGTGCCCACGCCCGAGGAGGAGATGCTGTGCAGCGGGAAGTCGGACAGCGACGACGACCGGCTCATCATAGATGAACCGAAGCGCAAGCCCAGAGCGAGGGCGACGGAGGCGGTGGCGTGCCCGCACTGCAACGTGAAGTTCAAGTACGGCCGCTTCCTCGACGGGCACCTCCTGAAGCACTACGGTCTGAGGCCGTTCACGTGCCCCTATTGTCCACACAACGACTTCAGGAAACCGATGGAGACGCACATGAAGACGCGCCACCCGGACGAGCCGTTGCTGCTGCGGGCCACGCCGGTGCCGCGGCAGCTGGAAAGCAAAAGCGACTGCCGACTCGTCTGTCTGACGTGCGAGAGGAACATGACGAGGGTGGAGGCGAGACTGCACACTCACGCCAACGCGCAAACGGAGTTTGTCAACTCGAACGACGTGGTGATAAAGTGCTGCATTTGCCTCACCCTGCACAAGACTATCGACGACGTGAAGGCGCACAGCAAGAAGAATCACGCAACGAACCATTGCAACTACACCGCGCACCAACTGAACGACGTCAGCCGGGTTATAGAGTGTGAGGCGTGCAATATCACCTTCCCGCTGCTGATCGACTTCAGGGAGCACTGCGAGTCGAAACACGGCCTCAGGACGCACATGCTGCCGCCGGACCAGACCGAACACACGGAGCAGGGCAGCGGGGAGAAGAGGAAAGCTCAAGACGAACCGACGCCATCGGCGCCCAAGAGGGTCGCTAAAAAGTCCACCACCAAACTGCCCCCCCACCTCGCCGTGGCCAGGAAGTCGACCACGAAGTTGCCGTATGGCGAATGTCGCGACCACGTCGAGGAGTACTCCAGCTACGGAAGTAAACCGTCGACGAGCGACCTCGACGGCGTCACCACGCTGATGCCGTTCTGCAACACGATGGTGCCGTTCTCGCTGAAGAAGCTCAGCGAGATCATAAAGATCGCGCCGCTGGTGATCGTCGAGGATATCAACAGAAAGACAGTGACCGAATGAGCGTATGATCGTTTGGAGAATATCGCAGTGAAATTTGTGTCCATTCGATGCCGGAGACCTCTGTGATCGCATAGTGCTTATTCGGGTATGACCGTGCCAATGTACATGGCTAAATCTAAATAGATATTACAAGTTGTACGGGCTACGACAGGAATGGGAATATGTCCCGCGGCTGAGGAGCTGCGGATGTCACGCTGGTTTCTGATCAAAATATCATGGTCTCGTTTTTTTTTTGTGTAGAATATTAAAACGGATGATTTGATTGTGGGTAGTGCTGAGTAAATGAATGTCAAGGCAATAATTTTGGTTGTTAACTTAATTGGTACAATCTGAATTATCGTTTGCAAACAAACGGTAAATATTATACAAAGTATATCGTCAATGAGAGTGTCTGGGCAGCTTCTGTGGAAGACAATTGTTACAATCAAAACCTAACCTTCCAAGATGCGATGTTTTAGGTATAGTCTTACTATTGTCCTCCCTGCGGAGTACATAAAATTGGCCTGGAACGATTGTAGTACCTAGCTATTTTTGTTCTATTTACTTTAAGTGGCAACACACTTTTTTTTTGTATTTCCATGTTAATAGCAAAGGTGGTGATAAAATGTTGATTTGTTGAAAAAAAGCATATTCGTATCAATACTAGAACGATTTCGAAAAGTTCTTTATTTACCCGTCACGAGACATTACAAGGAAGCTGGCGCCATCTATCCAGTGTGTACATTTTACTCGAACTATTTTCGAGGTTATCTACTCGTCTGATTTATCTGAATATTTATATGTATGTTACTATAGTTTTGCTTTCAATTTGATACGAATATGCGATGCGATCCTTTCTCGTTGGACTGATTTATCTTGTCGTCTGTTTGCGACAGATCGTATTATACATAGACATATTGTTTAGTTTTTTTTATTTAAGCGAAGTTGTGCGTGATTTTTTGTTTGTTCATAATAAGTTATCCGGTCGCTTACCGAGCCGCTGATATATAATAAGTTTTATGTTATTTTTATGATCAAACAGCAATAAAACCCAATCTGTTTGTGCAAAGTTAATTTAAAAAAAATCATTCAGCATTCACGTATTTGAAGCTCGTCCAGAGAATACTATTTCCTTGTTGTATTATGTATCTTTTCTTTCATCCGAACTGTGTCGTCCAGTATTTATGTTATGCATGGACATCTGATATGAACCGAATTGAAACCAGTCTCAAACTATCTAAAGTCGAACTAAATAGGGAACAAATATGATTTGGGGAGGCTACTTAATGTCACAATTTGGAATGTTCTCGAAATTGAAACCGGTAGGTACCAAGTTTCGACTTTATTCTATAGAATATAATTTCTCCACCTAACCTCACCACGAAGATAATCCACCTATGCCATTGTTTATTATAGATTGTGTATGTGATTTCTGTCCGTGTCTGATACGTATGTTGCTGCTGTCTTAACGATTTTACTACAAAATAGTGTAAAAGCGGCCTGGGGACGTTGCGATGTGTTTGCGAAAACTCCACCAGTGAAGTTTGTATGATTTATTATTAATAATACCTTTCCGATATGTTTTTTTTCTATGTATATAGTTGTAGTTAGCTAGTAGTGGTTGCGATACGCTTCTATTCATATCTACGTACAATAAGTATGTAAAAGCCAAAATAATTCCTTCAATTAAAAAGTGATCCCGTAAATTGATTAAGGATATGGTTTTTTTTAATTAAGTCCCATTTTGTTTTAGCAAGCTTTTCATATACGTAATGTATATGATGACGCCCCATTTCCGACAGGGGACTGTTATGGATTAAAATTTGCAGTTCGCTATGGTCTTTATAAAGCGATACAAATAGGTATATCTATCCTAGATGTCAGACCAGCTGTATGTATTGCGTTCTTGTTATTATTGCAGAAGTGTAGTGTGAAGTGTTAATGGCCTATTCTATGTTAAATTCTAATTAAATGATGAACGGAACTATGATTGTCATATACGAGACTAATACGCTGTAAATGATTGAGCGACATCTATTGAAAAAAGAAATAAACTATTTGTGATTACGCCATCTAGCGGACAATGATAACTTACAGTCGCAAAAGCCATTATAGTAGGTACCAAGGGAAATGTTAGATGACACCAATATGCTTCACCATATCATCTTGTCGAAGCTGTCTTTCGTGACATCTAGCGGACAAGTAATAAACTACTTTTTCTAGCGGTGCCATCTAACGGCCATTTATTCATTCTTCATTCTAACATTTAGTGCCAGTTTTTGGCATGTACATTATAGTACTAGTACAAATGTAAGATGGCATTAGTATAGCGCATAACATTATCTTGACGAAGCTGTCTTTTATTCGTGACATCTATCGGACAAGCAATAAAATATTTCTTGTAGCAACGCAACTAAAGACCATTTGTGATAACATACAGTGTCACTTTGTGCAGACCAGTTAGATGAAAAGTTAGATGGTATACTAGTGTCGTTGTTAACTCTCTTCTAGTTAAAAATAAACTCATTTCGTTAATTATCACAGAATGTTGAATGATAGCGCTGGCTTAATTAACAAGAATATTGTCGTACGTCGATGAATAAATAGCTTTTTAATATACTTTTCGCATTTCATAAACATATAGAGAAATGACATAGGCGTCGTGATTGTCGGATTCCTTTTTACTTTTTATAATATGATGAATGCTGCAAAACAGAGCTGATCGACCGCCACCGCTTCTGGACATCTGGGACCTACCGCTAATAAAACTATAATGATTGGACTGTTAGTGTGATTTAGTTCAGCTACCAATAGGTGGTAATAAGAATATTGGTTGGTAGCCGAAACGCTGTGAAAGTCACACAGTATATAAAAGATCTTTTTTACAATTATATTTTAACTGTACCGACTTTTGTAAATGCATTCTATATGTAATTATTGTTTAGAATTATTATTATTGTTGTGTACGTCTCAAATTACATGTTTCTGTTCAACTATAATCATTACTAATTGACTAATGTATCACGTTGACACTGTAAGCTTTTTAGCGCGGGCCTGAGTCATAATAATTGATATTTATAGCGCACAAGGGAGTCAACGTGGCACCTAATAAAGGAAATGGATACGGCATGTGGCGCGAAAAATTGACATTGACAGGTACAGGTTAAAAAAAATTCAACGAATAAAAAAAAAAGAATCGTAATATTAAATACATAGGCATTCAAAACGTTTATTTATACAAATATTTAAATGTAAAATATTTCAATATTTTACACATATTTTTTTAAATCAATCATTATTTTACCAATAACCCGGTATTCGAGGTATTGTTGAAAATCGTATAATTAATTCAAATAGCTTTTATATAACAATGTTCTATGAAAATAGACTTTAAGCATAAAAATATCAAAACTTTACTATTCAATACAGTACCTAGTACTGTCAATAGGTTATGTATGTAGTTTTTTAGAAATGTACAGTTTAGTATTTTTAATCAATTCCTTTGTTCATTTTTCTACCTGATCAGCATGGTCACATTTAGATAGGCTTTCATGAAATATAAATAAACCATACATTGCCACTAACGTTCTTTACAAAGTAGAAAACAACTTTTTCTATTCACTAAATAACATAGAAATATAGACCTCTTCATTACATAGTATAAAACAAAGTCGCTTTCTCTGTCATTATGTCCCCTTGTTCCCTTAAATCTTTAAAACTACGCA